>JAMYXO010009141.1:0-10048 GCA_033310375.1 Conus canariensis
CAAAAGGTTTTTTTTTTCCAAAGGTTTTTTTTTTTTTTTTTGTTGGGTTTTTCCCCCTTTTTTTTTTTTCCCAAAAAACTTTTTTCCCCCCAAAACCCCCCAACCCACTTTTAAAAAGGGGGCCACGGGTTTTGGGGGGGAAAAAAGGGGGGGGGGGAGAAAAAGGGGGAAAAAATAAAAGGGTAAAAAAATTTTAAAATTGAACCCCCCCAGAAAAAAAACCCAAAAAAAGGGGGAAAAGGGGGAAAAAAAAAAAAAGGGCCCCATAAAAATTTTTTTCCCCCAAAAATCCCCTTTTCCCCAAACCCCCAAAAAAAAAAAAACCCCAAAGGAAAAAAAGGGAAAAGGAAAAAAACCAAAAAAAAGAAATTTCCCAAATAAGGGGGAATTTAGGGAAAAAATAGTGGGCCTTAAAAAAAAAAAACCTTTTTTTTCCCCCACCCCAAAACCCCCTTTCCCCCCCTTTTTTTTTCCCCCCAGGTTTGGTTTTTCGAAGGGGGGTATTTGCAAAACCCCCCATTCCAAAATTTTTCCCCCCCCCTTTTTTTCCCCCCTTTAAAAACACCCCTTTTTCTCGAACATCCAAAAAAACCCCCCCAAAACAAAAAACCCCCCAAAAACCCCAAAACCCCCAAAAAAAACCAAAAATTTTGGTTTTGTAAACCCCCCAAAAACTCCCCCTAACCAAATTCCCCCCTCTTTTTTTTTCCCCTTTTAAATTTTTTCCTTCCCCTTTTTTGGGGACCCCCCCCTTTTTCCTCCCCCCCCCCAAAAAAAAAAAGGCGGGGGGTTTTAAAAAACCCTTTAAGGGCAAAAATTTACAAAACCCTTTCCCCCAAAAAACAAAACCAAAAAAAAAAAAAATAAACCAAAAACCCCCCCCTTTCCTTTTTTTTTGGGGAAACCCCCAAACCCCAAACACAAACCCAAATTTTTTTAAAAAACGCCAAAAACCCCAAAAAAAAAATTTTGGGAAAAAAAAAGGGAACAACCACCCCAAAAACCCAAAAAAAACCCCAAAAAAAAAAACTCAAAAAAAAAGAACTTTCCCCCCCCTAAACCCAAAAACAAAAAAAAAAACCCCAAACCCCCCAAAAACCCCCGGAAGAAAAAATTTTCCCCAAAAACCCTTAAAAAAAAAAAATTTTTTGGGGAAAAAAAGGGGGAAAAGGATTTAAATTTTCTTTTAAAAAAAGGGCCAAAAAAAAAAAAAAAAAAAAAAGGGGGGGGGGGGGGGGTTTTTTTTTTGGGGGGGTTTTTTAATGCCGGGCCCCCCCGTGGGCCCGGTGGGGTGGGGCCCAAAATTTTTTTGCCAAGGAAAACCCGGGGGGAAAAAACCTAAAAAATTTTGTGGGGAAAAATTGGAAAAGGAACCCAAGGGGGGGACGAAAAAATTTCCCCCGCCCAAAAACCCTGGGGGTTTTTTTTTTTCCCCCCTTTTCCCCCCCCCTCCTTTCTCCCCGGGGTTTCCCCGAAAGGGAAAAAGGCCCGGGGGCGGGCCCAAAGGGGCCCCCCGGGCCCCAAAAGGGGGCCCCCCCCCCCCGGGGGGCCCCCCCCTCCCCCCCCCCCGGGGGGCCCCCCCCCCAAACCCCCCCCCCCCCCCCCCCCCCCTTCCGGGGGGCCCCCTTTGAGCCCGAAACCCCCCCCCCCCCGGGGGCCCGGGGGGCCCCCCTCCCTTTTTAAAAAAAAGGCCCCCCTTTGGGGGGGCCCGGGGGGGGGGGGGGCCCCCCCCAACTTTTTGGGGGGGGGGTTTTTGGGGGGGGGGGGGGTGCCCCCCCCCCGGGGGGGGGGGGGGGGGGGGGCCCCCCCCCCCCCCCCCCCCCCCCCCCCGGGGGGGGGGTTTTTTTTTTGGGGGCTTTTTCTGGCCCCCCTTTTTGGGGGGGTTTTCCGGGCCCGGGGATTTTCCCCCCCGGGGGGGGCCAAAGGGGGGTCCCCAAAAAGGGCCGGGGCCCCGGGGGGGGGGGGCGGCCCCGGGGGGGGGGCGCCGCCGGCCCGGGCGCCGGGCGCCCGGGGGGGGGCCGGGGGGGCGGCGGTGGCGCGCCGGCCCCCGGGCCGGGGGCGGGCCCGCGCCGCGGGCCCGGGCGGGGGCGCGGGCGGGGCCCGGGGGGGGGCCCCGGGCGGCTCGGGGCCCCGGGGGGCCCCGCCCCGGCCCTCGCCGCGGCGGGGGGGGCCTCGCGCGGGGGGCGGGGCCGCGCTCTCTCTCCGTCAGTCCTTCAGTCCTCTCCTGGATCTTCGGCCTCGTCTCTACTCCTTCTCTCTCTCTCATCTCTCTCATCCGAATAGCAGATATAGATCTGTGTGTGTGTGTTGTGTGTGTGTGTGGTGTGGTGTCTGTGTGTGTGTGTTGTTGTGTGTGTGTGTGTGTTCGTGTATGATGTATGTATGTCCGTATGTGTGCAAAGATGTTCCCCTATATTTAAATTCTGTTTCAAGACAATTTTAATTTTTCCAGCAACTTATTTATTACAAATATTCTTTTGTTCTGCTACCTATCATTTCGCTGGCTGCTATTCAGCTGCTGTTCGGATTCCGTTTTTTAACTCCTTGTTGTGAAAATACCACAGAATTATAGTCTGTAGTATGTCTCCAATTTGATACTAAAGTAAGAAGAGGGCTCAAACAGTTTGGAGAAATGCAAAAATATAAATCTATGCTCAACAAGAAATCAAACTGTTTTTCGCGGCGCGGCGGCGCCCGGCGCGCGCGCGCGCGCGCGGCCGCGCGTTCCGCGGGCTGCCGGGCCCGCGGCGGGCGGTTCGCGCGGCGCCGCGCCGTCGGCCGCGCCGGCCGTCTCGCGCCGCGCGCGCCGCTGCGCCGCGGCGCGCGCGCCCGGGCGCGCGGTGCGCCCGCCTTCGCGGTCGGCGCGCGCCGGTCGTCGCGTTCGCCAGCCGCGTTCCGCGCGGCGGACGTCGCGCGCGGCGCCCGCCGTCGTGCCCGTTCGGCGCGCGTCGCGGCCGCAGCGTGTTTCGGCGCGCCGCGCGGGCGCGGCGCCGGTTCGTCACCCGGCGCGCCGGTCGCGCGCGCCGTACGGCGTCCGGCGTCGTCGCCGGGCGCGCGCCGCGGCAGCCGTCGGTAGCGCGGCGACTGGCGCCGCGGCTGCGCGTCGCGCGCGCGTTCTGCGCCGCGCGCGGCGTCGGCGTCCGGGCCAGCGGCGCGCGGCCGCCGCGCCGGCGCCGCGGCCGCGTCCGCGCGTCGCAGCGTTCGGCGGCGGGTCGCGACGCGCGGCGGGCGCGCCGGGCGTTCGCGCGCGCCGCGCCGGGCGCCGCGGCAGCCGCGCGCGGGTCGGCCGTCCGCCTCGGTCGTTCCGGGCAGCCGCGCCGGTCGCTCGGGCGCGCGTTCCCGCCTCCGCGCCGTTCGCGCGTCGCGGCCGCGAGCGCCCGCGGTCGCCGCGGGGGGTCGCGCGCGCGGCGCCAGCGGCGCCCTGCGGCGCGTATTCGCGCGCCGCTGTCGCCGCGTCGGGCGCGGCGCGTCGTCCCGCGTCGCGCGGCGCGCGCGGCGCCGCGTTCGCGTCGCGGACCCCCGCGCGTTTCTGGCGCGGCCCCGCGCCGGCGCCCCGGCCTCGGCCGAGCCGCGTCGCGGGCGGGCGTCCGGCGCCCCGCGCAGCGCGCGCGTCCCGTTCTGTCGTTCCCAGGTCGGCCGCGCGGCCCCCCGCCGCCGTCCGACGGCTCTCGGCGCCCGCAGGCCGCGCGGGCGGCGCGCCCGCGGTCGCCCGGCGTTCGCCTGTCGTCGTCGCGTCGGTCCGCGCGCGCGCTGGGTCGCGCACGGCGACGCGCGCGTCGTCGCGCGCTTTCGCGCGCAGCGGGCGCGCCGCGCGCACGCCGCGGCGGCGGCGTATCGCGCGGTCGGGCGCCGCGCGTTCCCGTTTCGTCGCGCGGGCGCGCCGCGGGCCGCCGCGTCAGGGTCGGCGTCGCGGGCCCGCGCGCCTGCGCGCGCCCGCGCGCCTGTCCGTCCGGCCAGGCGCGGGTCGCGACCAGCGGCGCCGCGTCGGCGGGCGTCGGCGCGTCCGCGCGCCGGTTCGGGGCGCGCGCGGCGCGCCTGGTGTAGCGCGGCCCGCCCCGGCGCGCGCGGGCGGCTTCCGTCCGCGCGCCGCGCGCCCGTCCGCCCGTCTCCGCGCGCGGCGTCGCCGCGTCCGCGCAGTCGGCGTGCGGCGGCCGGGCGCGGCGCGCGGCGCTGCGCGCGGGCGCGCGCTGCGTGTTCCGGCCCCGCGTTTCGCCGACCCGTCGCCGCGGCGCCGCCGCGACGGCGCGCGGCGGCCGCCGCGCGTCGTTCGCGGCGCGGCGCGCCGGCGCGCGTTCGTCGCCCCGCGCGCCGCGTCCGCCCGGCGCGTCCGTCGTCGCGCCGCACCGAGTCGCGGGCGCGGGCCCTGTCGCCCGCGACGCCCGCACCGGTGCGTGGGGCGTGCGCGCGGCGTCCGCGCGCGCGGCTGCGGCGTCGCTCGCGACGTCGCGCGCGCCCGGCGGCGCGCGCGCGCGGGGGCGGGGCCGGCTTCGCCGTCGCGCGCGGCCGGCGGCGATGGCGCGTGCGCGCGCGCCGCGCCGCGCGCGCCGGTCGTCGCGCGCGGGCGGGCGGCCGCGCGCGCGGGGGGGCGCGGGCGCGGGCGGGCGCGCGGCGCGGCCGCCGTCGGCGCGCGCCCCGGCGGCCGGGGGCGCCGCGCGCGGCCGCGGCGCCGTCGGCCGGGCGCGGCGGGCGGCGGCGCGAGGGCGGCGCCCTGCGCGCCCCGCGCGCGCGGGCGCGCGGGGGGCCCCGGGGCGCGGGCCCCCGCGCCCCCGTCGTCGGCGGGGCGCGCGCGCGCGGGCGGCGCGCGGGGGCCCCGGTTTGCGCGCGCGCGCCGTCGCCGCGCCCCGTGGTCGCCGCGGCGGCGCGCGCGCGCGGCGCCGCGGCGTCGCGCGCGCGCGCGGCGCGGCGCGGCGCGCGCGGCGCGGCGCGCGGCGCGCGCGGCGCGGCGCGCGCGCGTGGCGCGCGGTTCGCGCCGGGCGGCGCGCTGCGTCGCGGCGGCGCGCGTTGCCCGCGCGGCCGCGCGGCCAGACGCGCGCGCCGCGCGCGCGCTGCGGTCGTCGCGCGCGTCGCGCGCGCGCGCGCGGCGTCGCGTCGCGCGGCGTCGCGCCGCGGCGCGCGGGCGCGCGCGCGGCGCGCGCGCGCGGTCGGTCGCGCGCGGGTCGCGCGCGCGCGCGCGTGCGCGCTCGGTCGTCGCGCGCGCGGCGCGCGTCGCGCTCGCGGCGCGTCGCGCGGGGGCGCTGCGCGCGCGCGCGCGCGTCGCGCGCGCGGCCGCGCGTCGCGCGCGCAGCCGCGCGTCGCGTCGCCGGGGTCGCGCGCGGCGGCGCGGCGCGCGGCGGGCGTCGCGCGCGCGCGGCGGCGCGACGCGCGCGGGCGGGTCGGCGCGGTCGGCGCGGTCGTGCGCGCGCGCGCGCGCGGTCGGCGCGCGACTGTCGCGGCGTCGCGCGCGCGGCGGCGCGTCGTCGCGCGTCGCGGCGCGGCGTCGCGCGTCGCGCGTCGCGCGCGCGCGCGCGTCGGCGTTCGTCGCGGCGCGCGCGGCGCGCGGCGCGCGGCGCGTCGCGCGGCGCGGTGCGCGGCGCGCGCGCGTCGCGCGTCGCGCCGCCGCGCGCGCGGGCGGCTTCGCGCGCGTCGCGCGCCGGCGCGCGCGCGTCGTCCCGTCGCGCGGCGCGCGGCGCGTCGCGCGCGCGGCGCGTCGCGCGCGTGCGCGGCGGCGCGTCGCCGCGTCGCGCGCGCGGCGCGCGCGGGCTCGGCGCGCGCGCGCGTCGCGCGCGCGCGCGGCGCGCGGCGCGTGCGCGCGCGCGTCGCGCGGCGCGCGCGCGGCGCCGGCGCGTCGCGCGGCGCGCGCGCTCGCGCGCGCGCGTGCGCGGCGCGCGCGCGCGTCGCGCGCGGCGCGCCACGCGCGGCGCGGCGCGCGCGTCGCGCGCGTCGCGCGCGCGCGGTCGCGGCGCCGGTGCGTCGCGGCGCGCGCGCGCGGCGTCGGCGCGCGCGTCGCGTCTCGCGGCGCGGCGGCGCGCGGCGGCGTCGGCGCGGTCGGGCGGCGCGCGCGCGCGTCGGCGCGCGGCGCGCGCGCGTCGCGCGACGCGCGCTGCGCGGCCGGCGCGCCCGGGGCGGGGCCCGGGGGCGTGGGGCGCCGGGGGGCCCCGGGCGGGGCCCGGGGGGGGCCGCGGGGGGGGCGCGCGGCCGGGGGCGCGGGGCCCCCGGGGCGCGGGGGGGCGGGGGCGGGCGCCGGGGCCCGGGGCGGGGCGGCGCGCGGCGGCGGGCCCCCGCGCGCGCGGCCCGCGGTGCGGCGGGCCCCGGGGGGCGATTTGGGGCGCGGGCGGCGGGGCGGGCGCGGGGGCGCGGGGGCGCGGGGGGGGGGGGGGGGGGGGTCCGCGGGCGGCGCCGGGGGGGGGGGGGGGGGGGGGGGCCCGGGGGCGGGCGGGGGGGGGGGGGGCGCCGCGGGGCGGGGGCGCGCGGGGGGGGGGCGGGGCGGGGGGGGGGGCGGGGGGGGGGGGGGGGCCGGGGGGGGGGGGGGGGGGGGGGGGGGGGGGGCGGGGGGGGGGGGGGGGGGGGGGGGGCGCCCGGGGGGCGGGGGGGGGGGGGGGGGGGGGGGGGCGGGGGGGGGGGGGGGGGGAGGCGGGGGGGGGGGGGGGGGGGGGGGGGGGGGGGGTTGGGGGGGGGGGCCGGGCGGCCGGGGGGGGGGGGGGGGGGGGGTGGCGGGGGGGGGGGGGGGGGGGCGGGGGGGCGGGGCCCGGGGGGGGGGGGGGGGGCGGGGGCGGCGGGGGCCCGGGGGGGGGGGGGGGGCGGGGGCCCGGGGCGGGGGGGGGGGGGGCCCCGGGGGGGGGGGGGGGGGGGTGGGGGGGGGGGGGGGGGGGGGGGGGGGGGGGGGGGGGGGGGGGGGGGGGGGGGGGGGGGGGGGGGGGGGGGGGGGGGGGGGGGGGGGGGGGGGGGGGGGGGGGGGGGGGGGGGGGGGGGGGGGGGGGGGGGGGGGGGGGCCGGCCGGGGCCCGGCCCCCGGGGGGGGGGGGGGGGGGGGGGGGGGGGGGGGGGGGGGGGGGGGGGGGGGGGGGGGGGGGCCCCCGGGGGGGGGGGCGGGGGGGGGGGCGGGGGGGGGGGGGGGGGGGGGGCCCCGGGGGGGGGCCCGGGGGCCGGGGGGGGGCGGGGGGCCGGGCCCCCCCCGGGGGCGGGCCCCCCCCGGGGGGGGGGGGGGGGGGGGGGGCGGGGGGGGGGGGGGCCCGGGGGGGGGGGGGGGGGGGGGGGGGGGGGGGGGGGGGCCCCGGGGGGGGGGGGGGGGGGGGGGGCGGGGGGGGGGGCCCGGGGGGGGGGGGGGGGGGGCGGGGGGGGGGGGGGGGGGGGGGGGGGGGGGGGGGGGGGGGGGGGGGGGGGGGGCGGGGGGGGGGGGGGGGGGCGGGGGGGGGGGGCGGGGGGGGGGGGGGGGGGGGGGGGGGGGGGGGGGGGGGGGGGGGGGGGGGGGGGGGGGGGGGGGGGGGGGGGGGGGGGGGGGGGGGGGGGGGGGGGGGGGGGGGGGGGGGGGGGGGGGGGGGGGGGGGGGGGGGGGGGGGGGGGGGGGGGGGGGGGGGGGGGGGGGGGGGGGGGGGGGGGGGGGGGGGGGGGGGGGGGGGGGGGGGGGGGGGGGGGGGGGGGGGGGGGGGGGGGGGGGGGGGGGGGGGGGGGGGGGGGGGGGGGGGGGGGGGGGGGGGGGGGGGGGGGGGGGGGGGGGGGGGGGGGGGGGGGGGGGGGGGGGGGGGGGGGGGGGGGGGGGGGGGGGGGGGGGGGGGGGGGGGGGGCGGCGCGCGCCGGCGCGGCGCGCGCGCGGCCGGCGCGTGCGGCGGCGGGGCGCGGCCGCGGCGCGGCGCGCGGCGCGCGGCGGCGGGCGCGCGGGGCGGCGCGGGCGCGCGCGCCGGCGCGCGCGCGCGGCGGGCGTCGCGGCGCGCGGCGCGGGCGGCGCGGCGCGGCGGCGGTCGCGCGCGGGGCGGCGCGGCCGGGCGCGGCGCGCGGCGCGTGCGGCGCCGGGCGCGCGGCGCGCGGGCGGCGGCGGGCCGGCGGCGCGCGCGCGCGCGGCGGCGCGCGGCGCGCGGGTCGGCGCGGGCGGCGCGCGCGCGCGCGGCGCGGGGTCGCGCGGCGCGCGGCGCGCGCCGCGCGGCGCGCGCGGCGCGGCCGGCGCGCGCGCGGGCGCGCGCCGGCGCGCGCGGCGGCGGGGCGCGCGGGGCGCGGCGCGCGGGTGTCCGCGCGCGCGGCCGCGCGGTCGGCGGCGGGCGCGGCGCGCCGCGGGCGGCGCGCGGGCGGCGGCGCCGCGCCGGCGCGGCGCGCGGCGGCGGTCGCGGCGGGCGCGCCGGCGGGGCGCCGGGCTCGCCGCGGCGCTGGGGGCCGCGGCGCGGCGTCGGGCGGCGCGCGGCGCGCGCGGCGGGCGAGGCGCGCGCCGGCGCGGCGCGGCGGGCGGCGCGCGGCGCGCGGCGGCGCGCGGCGGCGCGGCGGGTCGCGGTCGGCGCGCGTCGCGGCGCGCGCGCGGCGGGCGCGCGGCGGCGCGGCGCGCGCGCGGCGGCGCGTCGCGGCGGCGCGCGGCGGCGGGCGCGGCCGGCGGGCGCCGCGGGGGGGCCGCGCGCGCGCGGCGCCGCGGCCGGGCGTCCGGCGGGGCGGCCGGCGCGGCGCGGGCGCGGCGCGCGGCGCGCGGCGCGCGCGGCGGGCCGGGCGCGCGGTCGCGTCCGCGCGCGCGGCGCGCGCGCGCGGCGGCGGGTCGGCGCGCGCGCGCCCGGCGCTGCGCGCGGCGCGCGCGCGCGGCGGGGCGCGCGCGGGCGTCGAGCGGCGGCGGCGCGGGCGCGCGCGCGGTCGCGGGGGCCGGCGGGGCGCGTCGCCGCGCGGGCCGGCGGCGCGGGGCGCGGGGGCGGCGGCCGCGGCGCGGCGCGCGGGCGCGTCGGGCGGCGGCGCGCCGCGCGCGGCGGCGCCGGAGCGCGCCGCGCGCGGCGGCGCCGCGGGCGCGGCGCGGCCGCGCGTCGCGGCGGCGCGCGCGCGGCGCGGTCGGCGCGCGGCGCGGCGGGCCGCGCGCGCCGTCGCGACGCCGCGCGGCGCGGCGCGGCGGTCGCGGCGCGGGGCGCGGCATCGGCGGCGCGCGCGTCCGGGCGGCGCGCGCGCGCGCCGCGGTCGGCGCGCGCGCGCGCGCGCGCGGGCGGCGCGTCGCGCCCGCGCGCGGCGCGGCGGCCGGTCGCGCGCGCGCCGCGGCGCGGCGCGCGCGCGCGCGCGCGGCCGGCGCGGGCGGCGCGCGCGCGGCCGCGCCGCGCGCGCCGGGCGGCCGCGCGCGCGGTCCGCGCGCGCGCCGGGCGCCGCGCGGGGCGCGGCGCGGCGGCGCGCGCCGGGGCGCGCGGCGCGCCGGCGGCGTCCGCGCGCGGCGGCGCGCGGTCGCGTCGCGGCGCGCGGGCGCGCGCGGCGCGCGGCGTCGCGGCGGGCGCGGCGCGGCGGCGCCGCGCGGCGCGTCGCGCGCGCGCGGCGCGCGTCCGCGCGGCGCGCCGCGACGGCGCGGGGCGCGCCCGCGCCGCGTCCGCCGCGCGCCGGGGGCGTGCCGGGGCGCGCGCGCGCGGGGCGCGGCGCGGTCCGGCGCGGCGCGCCGCGCGCGGCCGCGGCGCGCGTCCGGCGCGTCGGCTCGCCCGTGCGCCCGGCGCGCGCGCGGTCGCGGCGCGCGTCGCGCGGCGCGGGCGCGGGCGCGCGCGGTCGCCGCCGCGCCGGCGCGGCGCGCGGCGCGGGCGGGTCGGCGCGGCGGCCGCGCGGCGGCGCGTCCGCGGAGGGGCGGCGGCGGCCGCCGCGGGGCGCCGGGGCGGGCGGCCGCGGCGCCGGCGGGGCGCGGGCGGCGCGGCGTCGCGCCGCCGCCGGCGGGCGCGCGTCGGCCCGGGCCCGGGCCCTCGCGCGGCGCGGGCCCCGCGCGCGCGGCCGGCGGGGCGCGGGCTGCGCGCGGGGGTGGGGGCCGGGGGGCGCCGGCGCGGCGCGGCGGCGGCGCCGGGGGGGGGCCCCCGGGCCGGCCCCGGGGCGCGGCGGGGCCGCGGCGCGGGGGCGGGGCGCGGCGGTGCGGGCGGGGCGGGGGGGGGGCG
>JAMYXO010000912.1:0-35974 GCA_033310375.1 Conus canariensis
CCAAAACCAAAAGGGACAACGAAGTGTAAGGAAAAAAATTTTGTATATCCAAGCATCTACAAAGTGAAAGGGGAAAACCCGAAGTGAGCTGGGCAGAGTAATCGGGGGCTAATACCCCTTGAGGGAGCGATCAAGCTGACACCATTCAAAAGGGGAAAAAACAAACGGGAACGTTTCGAGATAAAGCTTCCTTTGGGGGAATCTCAAGACTTAATTAAATTCCCGCACATGTTCCTATGGAACATTTTTAGTGGTCGAAATTTTTCCCCCTTCTATCCCCCTTAAAGGTTTGTTTAAAAATTTGGGCGAATTTTGAACTAAAAGTCAAACCCCACGAAAAATGTTTTTTAAAATACAACTAATGATTTTAAACATTTGGGAAAAATTTTCTGCCCCCGGGGTGCCCCCGGTTCTAAGGTCAAAAGGAAAGTGACAACCCAAACCCCAAAAAAAAAAAAAGGGAAAGAAAAAAAAACCCCCAACCAACCCTGAAACGCTTTTACCCTCCCCCCCCCTACAGCCCTCCCCCCCCTGTTTTCCCTCAAGCCCCCCCCCCCAAAAAAAAAAAAAAAAAAAAAAAAAGAAAAGAAAAAAAATAAAAAAGCCCCTTTTGGGGCAAAAAGGAAACCCGGCGGGGGGACTTATTTCATCTTTCTTTTTTTGTTTTAAAACTTTTTGGAAAGTTCGTTTACCCAAAAAGAAGGACTTCAGTAGAAAAAAAGCGATGGTTTTTCAGTTTTGGGCGTGAATTGCCCCCTTTGCTCAGGGCCTAGAAAAATAACTGTTACCCCCCCGCTTCATTTTTCGGGCCCCCCAGCCCTGTTAAAAAATTCGGAAACTAAAAAAAGGGGACGAATTTCAGCTCCGTGCAGCGTATTTCAACCAGTTTCGGGCTCCACATTCTTCCCCGCTTCCCAAAAAAACCCACTTCGTACCCCCATTGCGCTCGCACGCGCCCGCTCGCAGCCCCCAAACCACAAACCCCCAAAACCTTACAACGACAGGACAGTAAAGAGCAGAATGACCAACAGGGGAAAACCCTTTGGTGTTAGGGAAACCAAATTTTGTCTTTGTTGTACAGGGAAAAGTATAGGTGTTTTCTGGGGTGGAGTCCGCCATCGAGTACATGGGAGTACAGATTTCCACCCCCTTCATTTATCATCATCATCATCATCACCAAACATAATGCCCCAAAATCTCATTATCAACCCTTAATATAGTTTTTTTAAACAAAATCGACTTTTCTTTTATCTTTGCCAAAAATCCTCATCAAACTTTGCCACCAAAAATCTTCCTCAAACGAGGTCATCTTTATCGACCCTTATCATCCCATCAACATCCCTCCCAACCCCCGAGGGCACATCATCGCCATCAACATCATCCCCAACACCCGGGGCAACATTTACGCCACCCAAAATCGTCCCAACACCGAGGTCCTCATCATCGCCTTTAAATTTTCCTCAACACCGAGGCATCATCATCGAAAATTTTTTTCACCACCAACATCATCCTAAAAACCGAGGTCATAAATAATCGCCCCCAAAACATATCCTCAACACCGAGGTCACATCATCGCCCCAAAACATCATCCTCAAAAACCGAGGCATCTTTCATCGCCCCCCAACTTTCATCCCCCAACACCGAGGTCTTCATCACCCCCACCAACATCATCCCAACACCGAGGCCCCATCATAAAGGGCCACCAACATGTCCTAAAACACCGGGGTCATCTTTCATGGGCCCCCAAAACATCGTCCTCAACCCCCGGGGGGTCACCCATCATCGACTTTATCATCCCACCAACATCTCCTCAACACCAAAGGTCTTAATCATCCCCATAAACATCTTTTCCAAACACCGAGGCCCAAAAACATGGGTTTTTAAATCCCACCACCAACCCCGTCCTCAACCCGAGGTATCATCATCGAATCATCATCGCCACCAAACATCCTAAAACACCGGGGTCATCATCATCGACACTATCATCGCCCCCAAACATAAAACCTTACCCCTAATACCATCGCCACCAGGGGCTTCGATCTCCCCCCTCCCCCCCCCCCCCCCCTTTCTCTCTTGGGTCATTTTTATGAGACCCCAAGACTGGTAAATTTACGTCCTTTCCTAGAAGAGCAAGGGGTGGGAGATGAAGGGGGATGAGAAGGAGAAAAAGAGAGAGGGGGGGGAGAGAGAGAAGGGGAAAAGAGAGAGAGAGTTGAAAAGACAGACAGACAGACGGCAGACAACGAGACAAAAGACAGTGAACAGCAAAACAGAGTGGGTTTGGGGGGGGGGGGGGTTGGGGGACGGGGTTGGGGGAAAGGGAAAAGAGAGGAGAGAGAGAGTGGGGGGTGTTTCGGTTTCGGTTTAAATTCAGTATCCGGTACATTTTCAATTTAAACAAATCCCCTCTTCTCTCTGCAAGTCAAAGTGGGTAAACAGATAAACAAATTTTAAAAAACTCAAAATCATGGCTCTCCCCAAAAAGGGGCACCCTTTTTTAAATTCCCCAGAAACACAAATGGGGAAAGGGTTTAAATTTTCTTACAAAGAGCTTTTTTTTTTTTTTTTTTTTTTTTTTGGGGGGGGGGGGGGGGGGGGGGGGGGGGGGGTTTTTTTGCGATTTTTGCCGTGTGGAAAATTGGGCATTTTTCAAAAAGACCTGAAATAAGGGAAGGAAAAAAAAAATTTAAAAAGGAAAAAAAAACATAGGGCCATGAACTGGAAAAATTGAAGTTTTATTTTTGGGGGGGAAGTGCAAAAAATACTGAAAATTGAAAAAAAAAAAAAAAAAAAAAAAAATCAAGGGGAAAAAATAAACATTAGATTTCAGTAAATTTTTTTGTTGAAACAGAAAAAAGAAAAATTGTGAAAAAATTTGGAATTTGAAAAAAACCCGTTGATACAAGGAGCAACCCTGAAAAAAGGAATTAATTTAAAAAACTGTTAAAGATGGGGGAAGGGAAAAACAAAAAAATTAGTTTAAAATGGGAAAGTAAAAAAAAAAAACTTGACTTTTGTTTTGGGAATTTTTAAAAAAAAAAAAAAAGGAATGGGGAAACCAGGGAAATTTTCTAAATCTCTCCCCTCTCTCTTCTCCTCCCCTCTTCTTCCCCTTCTCTCTCTCTTTTCTCTCTCTCTCCCCTCTCTTCTCCCCCCTTCTCAAAAGAAAAACGACAAAAAAGGTTTACATCAAATCCCCTTTCCCTCGTGTGGGGGAAACGATGGGGAAGGGGTCAGGGGGAAGAAAGGGGGGGGGGGGGGCGGGGGGAGAAGGACAAAGGGTAGCAGGGAGGGGAGCAAGCGCTGTTTTTTCAACACACGCACTGGTGTAAAGGCGCGGAGGGGCGAGGGTGGGGTTGACGGACAGGGGCGGTGGGGAAACAGATGTCCAAACCCCGGGGTGAAAACTGCGGAGGGTTTCTGCCCGAGGTGTCCCCGGCTGTACACGTACTTGCCCCCCCAGCCCACGGGGCACGACGGTTTTTCTGGCTGGGCCCCTTGGGCCCGCAAAAACGTGAACAGCGGGGGGATGTGGTGTGTTGTGTTTGTGTGTGTTTGGTGTGTTTTTGTGTGTGTGTGTGTGTGTGTGGGGGGTGGAAAGGGGGAAAAGGGGGAAGGGGGGCGACCCGATTATAAATGCAACAACTACCAATGCTACTACTTTTCACTGCTAAATGTAACACACACACCCACACACACACACACAAAACACACGCACGCACCACGCACGCACGCAAGCACGCACGCAAAAATAAGCCCACAAGGATACAAACGACAGACACAAAAGGCAAAACAGACAGACAGACCCCCCCCCCCCCAAAGAGAGAAGAGGGGAGAGAGAGAGAGAAGAGCGAGAGGAGAGAGAAAAAAAACACACACACACACACACACACACTTTCACTTACAAAACACACCCTTACACACACACCCAAAACACACACACCACACACACACACACAAAACACCAACCAAACCCCCCCGCGCGTTTCGCGCGCGCCCCTTAATTCATATCTAATTTTCCCTTTTTAAAACCCCCTTTGTCTGTACAATTTAGGAATCCCCCAAGACATTTTATTCCAATTTTTTCTTGGTTTTACTCCTTTGATCAAACCAGTCTTTTCTGTTTTTACGCCCCACGCACTCATTTTAAAAAGCCAGAATTTGCTTTAGTAAACCGGGACATAGTACATAGCCCAAATTTTTCCAAAAACGTAAGTGTTTCGTTTTAAATGGCTTGTAAAAGTTCTAGGTCTGAAAAATAACCCCCCACCCTTCTTGACAGCTGGGATGGTGTCTTTTTCCGGGGGGAAATCGGTCACTTTGCAGATCATTGAGCCATTCACAAAGGGTAGGGGGATGGGGTAGATCTTGTAGTTCAGGTTTTGCCGCCGAGGCTTTGCCCCTTTGGGTAAGGATAAAAAAAAATTCGTTGATTTTTAAAAAGGCGAACGTCATTCTTTATCTTCTCATACAAAACTTAAAAACCCCAGGCGTTTATTCCCCGGGATTTTGATTGCCTACTTTTTTTAAGTTTGTTCAAGTTTTTGGCTGGGGGGCGTGGGTTCGCCCCCCCTTAGAGGGCTTTTACTTCTGGGGAATTTTAAATTCATTAGCTATAGGTCTGGGTCTTTATGGGAAAACGGGGTACCAAAAACCATTTGGTTTTCATTCTTTTCATCAAGGGCTTTTGGAGGGGCTGCTCAAAATTTCCTACAAAAAACCCGGGTCGTTTTAATTTAGTCTTTTTTGGGACGCGGGGATATCTTATAAAAGTAAGCTTTGGGGTTCACCTCTGTCATGGGGTTAAACCCAAAGGGGAGCCAAGGGCTTTCATTTTTATTATCCCTCATCGCCTCAATTAACATTGAAGTTGTTTTAAATTTGTGGGGTTTCACCCCCCTGCTTGGTGGTGCCCTTTCAGTTTTGATGTCCCCCCCAGGGGCTAAGTTTCTTGGGTGATTTTCGCCCCGAGGCCCCTTTTATCGGGAAAACCCCTTAAATTGTCTTACAATCTTTTCTAAGCCCCCCCCCCCCCAGGGGAAAAGATAATTTGAATAACGCGATAAATAAATGGACAAAACTTTATTTTTTTTTGATCATTTTTAGGTTATTTCCCCTTTCCCCCCTTTTTGTTTTTTTTTGTTTTTGTTTTTTTTAAAGGGCCAAAATTTGCACAGTTTTTTTTTAAATAAAAGTTTCAATCCCCCCCACTTTCCTGTTTTTCCCTTTTTTTTTTTTTGGGGGGGGGGGGGGTGTCAACCATTAAAGGCTGTCGTGATTTTCTTTTCACATGTTGCGACAAAAAAAGATAAGATGAAAAAAAAGATTCGGAAGAGGAAGAGAGAGAGAAAGAGAGAGAGAGAAATTAGAAAAACATAAAAAAATTACTTACGGGTTTGCCTTGGGTACTGATGTACTTGTCGACAGACAGCTTCTTGAACTCCCACACGTGTACACATAGAAAAGGCACCGTGTAGATAGGATACATGGGATGATCAACACACACCCCCAACCCACCCCAACACACACACACCCCCACACACAAAAACACACCAAACCACAAACACAAAAGTGGGGGGTTTTACAAATTCCTCGTTTTTTCTGCCCTGGGCATTACCCCCTCCAAAACCTCTTCCCCCTAATTGTCAGCAAACCCTTTTTTTCAGTTTTACCCAAAGAAAACCAAAATTTTTATTTTCAAGAAAATACAGTTAAGAAAAAAAAAAAGGGACACAATCTCCCTTTTAAAAAATCCAAAAAAAAACGTTTTTTTGGGATAACCCCCCAACTATCGCTGATTAAAAACCAAAACCCACCCCCACAAATTCATCTCTAAAAACAAAATAACTATCTAGGGGAACACCTCCTCCCCCATTTAAAATATCTTTAAAGGGTGTTTTTTTTTTTTTTTAAATTATTGTCGGGGCTTTTGTTAAAAGGTTGGTTCTAAAAGCCATCACACCTAGACTGGGGGGCAGACAAACGGTCCCGAAAAGGGGTAAAAAGGGCCCAATTTTGTGTGGACGGGTTTTCCCAGGACCCACATAACCCCTCTCTCTCTCTGTCGTTCCTTATTTTTATGTTCGCGCGTGCGTGCGTGTGTGCGTGTGTGTGTGTGTGGGTGTGTGTGTGTGTGGTGTGTTGTGTGTGTTCCTTTGTGCGCTTTGTGCGTGTGTGTGTGTGCACGCGCGAGCTTTAGTGGTGAGTGTGTGTGTGTTGGGGTGTGTTTTGGGGTTTTGTGTTGTGTGTGGGGGTGTGTGCGGCCCCGCGCGCCCCGTTTTTTTAAAGGTGTGCGTGTGCGTCCCGTCCCATGGCCCCCTGAAGCTAAGGTTTGAGGTTCTACAAAAAAACCCTTGCCTCAATCAAAAATCCCAAGAAAGGAAAAAACCTTTTTTCTGTTAAATTCAAAGCCAGGGGGGGGAAGGGCCGGGTCAACGATTTGAGCTATCGTGTGTTGGCATTTTTTCAGGCAGGAAAGGGAAAGGGAACAAAACAGCAACAGCTTGGGGGTTGCGTCACCCTTGCCCTGTGCGTTGAAAAAAAAACACATGCTTTTTATACAAGCCCAAAAACAAAAACCCTCTTTCTTCTTTTTCGAAGCCCTTTGCTCAAAGCAATGACACCGCTGGATCTTGGTAGTGGTGTCAGTTAAGGCTTTGGGAAACGCAAAACCCCCACTCCTTTTGGGGCCCCCTCCCCGCTTTGGGGTCGTTTTAGCTAAGACTCTCAAGCGCGCTGTCAATTAAAAAAACAGAAGGGGTAAGCCTGTTTCAATTTATCAAACCCAGCCCGTCTCAAGCCAAAATAAAAGAAACGAATCTCAAATGAAAACGCTTTTTGTGCTGAAAAATTCGGCATGGGGACCCCCCATCCGCGTGAAACCCCCCACTCATCATGGGAAACCCTTTCCCCCCAGGCTTTTAAGGGCTCCGGACGACCGCCCCGTCCTTTAAAAATGAAGAACGTCCTGAGACAGGGTACAGACGAACCCGTGGCATCATGGGCTGCACTCTGAACTCGAAGGTTTTCCAACATTCACGCACCTTTTTTCCCATAAACATAAAAATTTACCATGAACACAGAATCAGGGGTTGGTTACGACCTTTTTTCGCCCCACGACTCGAGTATTCAAACTCCAACTGACGGTTTAACAACAAAAGTTGGGGTACACAAAAGCCTGCCTCCTCAGCAACTTTTGGGCCGCACCAAGACATGAACCCCATTTTTAGTCAGAAATGAAAGGAAATAGGGTTAGCGGGGGGACGGAAAGGGGGGGGGATAGGGGGACAAAGGAAAAAAGACAAAGGGCATGTGTTACCTCAATTCTTTTCGGAAACCCCTCCCCTGAAGTTGCCCCTCGAAGACGAGGGTTTTGGGAAAAGGGTTTTTTTGGGCTGGGTGTCCCCCCAAAAAGGGAAAACGTTGGTGGAGTTAAAGGGCACTGGGAAATCCCCCTGCGAGGAGTCGAACACCCCGTCCGGTCCGGGAAAGGGACACCCCTGACCCTCCAATTTCACGCAAAAGTACACAAAATGTGCTGTACGGGTTTTAAAACACAAATAGAAAACGTCGCCAATGTCCATAAACCCGTCAAAAACGGGGTCATGGGCGACTCGTTATTCCCGACCCGGGCTATTTTTAATTTTCAAAAATTCCCCCATTTACCTATTCCTTGTTTTCTATACCCCCAAATGGAAATTCAGAAACTCCAGTTACCACTCCCCCTAGGTTTCCGATAAGAAGCACTGCACCCCTTTAAAATTTTTTTTCCCCTTGTTTAAATGTAAACAAACTCCCAAACCCCCGACTTGGGGGAAGAAAAAAAAACTTTTAATTTCCCAAAAGAATTTGTTTTACGTTGCGGGTGGGGTCACTTCAGTATTAATTCACGAATTTTCCTCGTTTTAACACCCCGACTTTAGAATTACAAATTTTTTAAAAATTTTTTAAGGAAATTTGGGGGCGGGGTGCGTGCGTACATGCGGCGTGTGTTTTAGAGAGATATATTTAACAAAAGCGGGGGAAAACAAACATTTTTATATAAAAAGGGAAAACTCTTAAGGGAAATCACAGATTCCCGTAAAATTTAAATACCAAAAAAAAATGAAATTCCCCCTGCAATTGTACTTTTTTTTCAATCTACTATTCTCATTTTCCTCCGATAAAAAACGACATTTTTTTTTTTCCAGCAATGGCAGTTCCCGATCCACATTTTGCATCAAAAAAATCTAGGGTTTGGTCCTTTCCGCCGACTGAATGAAAGGTCATTTCTGCAACTTTCAACAGCACAAAGATTTTAATGCTGAAAAAATGGTTACTTTACCTTTTAAAAGCTAACGGGGGACAAAAACTTAATGAAAACGGTTCTTTTGGGACAGACAGGCTGAACTCTAGGGTTTCCCGGACATAAGTTTTCGGGGAAAAAACCCCTGATACTTCTTTTAAAGGGGGCAGGCTGCATACTGGTCATTCCCGGTGCCCATTCTGTCACCTTTTCCTTCCCTTTCTGCTGTCGTGATTCGGGAAACCGGGAACTCCTGGATGGTCGAAAGGGCCTGCCGCTTTTAGACGGATGGGTGTTTACCCCGATGTTTTGGACAACCCGTTTTTGAAAAATGGGGGATTTCTTTTTTTTGAAATTCACTTTTGGGTTTCCCCCTCGAACAGTTTGACCTGGGACCTTTCCGCGGGTTCTGTTTTTTGCCCCTTGGGCTTTGGTCCATTTCTCACCAAAAAAACGAGAGCTGTTTCATTATGTCATAGGCAGCTACGCTAAAACCAAACCATACTGCCCTCTCCCTTACTCTAACCCCTATGGCTGGGGCTTTGGCTTAAATAGCCAGATTCTCTCAAGATGCCGGACTACGATGTTCATACTTCTTGCTCTTGTAGACGACAGCTTCCCTTTCTTTTCTATTCCTTAGGGCTTTGGTTAAATTCAGTCAGGATCATTTTTTTTCGACGAACTGAGGGGAGTGTAGGGAAACGGTCTCACGCCATTTTATTTCACGTTTTTCTGGGGGGACCCTCCATTCTGGAAGGTTTTTGCCAAGCACTCCTAAAAAAATCCCTCCCCCGGGTCTTTTGTTTTTCCATTTGCCCAAACCACTTAAAAGTCTGTTTGACCCAGCCCCTGCCTGTTGGTTCGTGAGTGTCCTGTTGTCTTTTTCCCTCTTGGGGTTTTTTCCGTCCCCAACACCATCACCCCCCGGACCATCACCAAAACCTTTCCCCTACCGCCCTTCCACCCTTCGGCCAGTCTTTACCCTGGGTTTAATTTAAAACCTCAAAAACCCTCGTTTAGCGAGTCATCAAGCAGGAAATTTAGTAACCTTTTTTTTTCGTTTTTGACCCCGGGGGGATGGATTTCACAATATCACGCAAGGGATTAGACTCGAAAAAGTAAGGGAAAACCTTGCTGTAAATCAGAACAATTTTTACGGGCACTCAATTTGCATTGGAAAACTTCATCGTAAAAAATGACCCTCGGCTTTAAAATTGATTTCCCTGGTCCGAGGAAAACCCACGCCCCCCTAGTTTAGGTCTAAAATTTTTTTTCCCCCCTGTTTGCTATATTTTTCCCAAAAAAAGAGGGGATTTCCTGACAGCACTTTCTCAGGGGCAACCCCCCCCCGCCCCCCCCTGTTTGCTGGACTCTAGTATGAAAAGGGGGATTTCCTCACCCCTGTTTGCTACCCCCCCTCTTTACATATAAAAAAGGATTTCCCCCACCTGTTTGCTAGACTCTTTTTTAAATTTTGGGAAAATGGATTTCCCCACCCCTGTTTGCTAGACTCTTCTTTACTTTATGAAAAGGGGTTTTCCCCACAAAAAAATTTTACCGGGGGCAAAAAACACCCCCCTCTTTGTCATACGAACTTTGGTTTTCCCCGAAAAGAATTTACGGGGGACAATGCCACTCCTTGTTATTCTTTTTTTTGTATAAAAATAGATTTCCCTACAGAACGTTGCCGGGAAAACACCCCCCACTCCTCTGTTTGTTTAGACTTTTTTTTTTTTCACATAAAATTTGGTTTTTTCCAGAACTTTGCTAGGGGAATACCCCACTCCCCAGTTCGCTATTTTTTTTTTTAACTGATGAAAATGTATTTATCCCGGGACCTTTGGGGGGGGAAAACCCCACTCCTCTTTTACTATACTCTAACAGGAAAATAGGGTTTTCGACAGAACTCTTTAAAGGCAGTACCCCCTCCCCCGTTTCTATATTATACTTGTCTTTACGTACAATAATGGACCCCCCCCCCCCCCCCCCCCCCCCCCCCCCAAATTGCTTGCAACAAAAAAAAATCTCCCCCTTTTTTTCCATATTTTTTAAAAAAGTACATATGAAAATGGGTTTATCCATTTGAACTTACCCCAAAGGGCAATACACACTCAAGTTCCCTTGGGCTTAGCTTTTTCTTTTCTTTACGTATGAAAATTGATTTCCCCACAGAATTTTTCCAAAGGGTTTAAAACCATCCTCTTTTTGCTGTACTTTACACAATTTAAAACGGATTTCCCCACTTATTTTACAGGAGGGCAACATCACCCCCCCTTTTTGCTCTACTTTTCCCTTTTCTTCGGAAAAATTTGGGTTTCCCAAAAAAACTTTGCTAGGGTCAATACCAATCGTCTGTTTTTCAAAAACTTTTCTTTATGTACAAAAAAAAAATTCCCCACAGGAAAATTTTTCAGAGACAATTTTCACCCAATATTTCTGTGAGATCTTTCATGTGTGCTAAGTGATGCTGCGGGGGGAAAACTCGGTTGAGGGGGCTCACCCGAAAGACTAACATACTGACCACTACTTAAGGTCATGACTAGAAATGAAAGAAAAAAAACTATCCCATGAGAGACAAACCACCGACTAAGGTATCTTCCGTTGTCTAGGTGATGTGAGTTTTTTAAATACAAAAAAGGGCACGAATCTTTCAATTTCTGCTCTTCAAAAAATTCGGGGTTTCGGGGCAAGATTGGGAAAGGGGTAACGTGACGTGAAAAACTTTACTGTGGACATGAAACACATTTCTATGCAAAAACTACCCCCCCCCCCTCCTACAGTCAACCCTGCACCAAAAGGGCCCCCCCTCTCTGCCGCCTAATTTCATCTTTATGTAAACACATACAGGGCCCCTTCATAGCTGTCATCTTTAGGGCCCGGGCTTTGGGTTTTTCATGGCCGTCTTTAAAAACAGAACAGAAAGTCCTGTCCCCCCTCACCACCCACTCCTCCTTCCCCACCCGCCCCCAAAAATCACCACATGAAAATACAAGTACAAACATAATTTGTGCCCAGATTTTATAATTCAGCAGATACTGACAACCCTTGGGCATAGCGGTGACGGTTTCAGATTTTTCCGTTTGATTACAAAAAGAGTAAAAAAATGAAAATGTTAAAACCATAATCACGGCACACAAAAGGCCATATGGTTAAACAAAGACGACAGAGAGGACAGCTAGTGTCTAATCTGGTCAGTGTGGTTCGATGTCTGAACAGTCCCCATACCACATCACAGCAACTGATACGTTATGCATTGAAACAAGAAAACAGTGTACAGACTTTCTAGAACAAAACAGTGGACGACGGTGAATAGATAAAAACCTGCCATCACCAAAACAACAACAACAACAGTACCAGAGAAAGATATATATATATATATATATATATATATATATATATATATATATAATATATATAGAGAGAGAGAGAGAGAGAGAGAGAGAGAGAGAGAGACAGACAGACAGACAGACAGACTCACAGACAGACACACAGACAGACTCACAGACAGACACACAGAGAAAATTCGACCTTACTAGCACACATTTTTCAAGAAGGTGGGGATACATTTCATACAGAAGAAAATCCCTGGCATCCCTACAGAGTGGGAGGGGAGGAAAGGGGGGAGGGGGTAGGAGTGTGGTAGTCATCTTAATGATAAAAACATGCAAAGATACACGTTTTCGCCAGTCAAAGATGCAAATTGCACGCAAACATGCGAATCACATGCTCAGAAAAAAAATCACTCAATTTCAGAGACAGAGAGAGAGAGACAGAGAGAGAGAGAGAGAGAGGGGGGGGGGGGGGAGAAGAGAGAGAGAGAGAGAGAGAGAGAGAGAGAGAGAGAAGAGAGAGAGGAGAGAGACGGCGTCAATTGTGCGCAAGTTATCTTATTAGTTTTCTCTCTTGCTCCATCTGTTATGCTAATAAAGATGAGTCTACTAGTACTACTTCTACTAGTACCACTGCTACTAGCATTACTCATTATTGTCATCGTTATTGTTGTTGCTGCTATCACATTAACATTACTCTTGTCAGTATGATATTTATTATCATTAGTATTGCTATTATTACAATCCAAAATGGCAACCAGCTTTGAGAAAAATGAAAACTTATCGAGAAAAACTGAGAAGGAAAGAAGACAAAAGAACAGAAAGCTAGAGAGAAAAAGAAATAAAAAAAACAGACGAAAGGAAACAAAACAGAACAAGGATGAAAAGAAACAAAACAACTGCAATGACAAACGATCTATCTGTTTGTTTATTGACCATACAGTTTTGACCATCATGTAGGTACACTGTAGTAATCCATACCGAGTCGTAAAAGGTTAAAAGTAAAGTTCAGTAGATTATTGGCCATAGAGGCAGTGCCCTCTCATTCCTTCAAACGCCTTTGACCTTCCCCGAGCTGAATCAGGTAACCCCACCCCTTCAAGACAACAAGCAAACGAACAAAATGAAACCCAACTGAGTTTGCACACATTAAAAATACCAATTGATTGTGTCTCTGAAAACATTTTTTAACTCAAAGAAACAAAATCAGTGCAATTTCTATTCAAGGAGTGTGTCTTGTATTTCTTAATGTGAACGTTAAATACGCAAATGTTGCAAAGGTTTTGAGAAGTTGTTGTTCGCCAGTTATAGTATCAGACCTTTTTTTTCTCAGAGAGAGAGAGAGAGAGAGAGAGAGAGAGAAAGAGAGCAAGCGCAGGTTACGAAACAAACTGCACGGGCACAGTTAAGCTGCCTTAATACCTAACCCTGGTTTTTCAACCACCACTTGATCTGTCCACTCTCCATGACGGCTTACAGAGAGGAAAGCTATTACCACAAGGACGCTTCTAATAGTTGAGAGAAGGGAAACTATTCTGGTCTGATTCGACTAAAATTAATGCTACAATAATATGAGCAATTCGTTAGAAATGTATAAGGCATTCCGTTTCATTGGATTGCTGTGCTGGAGAATGGTCCCCGTTTCTTTTCTTTATTTTTATCTTTGTTTTTCTTCAGCATCGGTCTGACTGACTTATGTGCAGCGACAATCTTGGAGCGAACTACTGTCACTCCTGCGAGACAAACTTTAAAAAAAAGAACTACACAAATGTAAAAATAGAAGGGCCATTCAGAGGACTTTTACTGTTGACGGTGAATGCTAAAAACAACAAGAAGCAATGGCAATATATAGTCGTTTCAAATCAGGCAGGTCCTTTCCAACCTCTGTCCATATGCTGCTTTTTTTTTTTTCCAAAGGGGAGGCGATTCAAAGGGAAAGAAACTGAACGAGAGTTTGGTTGTTTAAGCTTTATTTTTAAGTTCTGTATCTTATACGTATTAATGTACATGTCGGTCTCCGCCATTTACCTAATTCTGTAACCTTCGTTGTGATTGGTAACTATGAAGAGCTTGGTTCACCTGCCGACAATGTAGACAGATCCAGATATGGTAAATGTGGGAAGGGAGAAGGTGGGGGGGGGGGGGGGAGACGCTTCGCGGCAGTCGAATGCAACTTTCAGTCACACACACACACACACACACACACACACACACACGCACGCACGCACGCACGCACGCACACACACGCACACACCCACACGCAACACACCACACCACACCACACCACACCACACTGACCCACACATACACACACATGCAAACCAGCATCATTAAAAGGGACGCACACACACGCGCCTAGTCCTTTTTCCCGGTACTATTATGGGAAACTGGGTTCCTCAGGTATGCGTGCATGCATTCGTGCGTGTGTGAGCGCGCGCGCGCGCGCGTTTGTTATTTGTGTGTGTGTGTGTGTGTTTTGTGTGTGTTGTGTGTGTGTGTGTGTGTGTGCGCGCGCGCGCGCGCCCGCGCGTGTGCGTGCGTGCGTGGGGGGGGGGGGGGGGGGGGGGGGGGGGAGAGACACGAAACACGCGTGATGCAACTCCGTTAATTTTTTTTTTTTTTTTTTTTTAGTTGTACGAATAGTCATTGTTAGCTGGAAAAATCTGTAGGGGGGAACACATCGACTGACTATTCAAGGTTGAAGTCATAAGCCTGGTGAAGCACTTTTGGAATACTTGTTTGCAAACGAGAAAATCGGTTGAAGTACTACTGACTGATGTGGACTCAGTCGCAGATCGAAATGCGTTGATCGAAATGCATCACACGTCTCATCCACCAGAAAAATGTTTCAACCCAGTGTCCGTGAGGGAATGCGTTTTTCTTTTACGGACTGGGTTAAGCGCACAAGGCTGCGTTCCTGTCTGAAACGATAGTTCTGCATTTCCTCTAGTTTCTTCTGCAATTCATTTTTCGTGTCCGCAACCGATTAGTCTCCTTTGTTTCCCGAAGGGAGGAAGCGCAATTGCACACGATTTATGCACATTCAATGTATTTAGTTTGTTATACTGAAGCAATCTTTTTCTGGCTAAGGCGCTTACTAGTGTTAGTAGCTGTGGCTGTGACTAAACCCGTTATATCGAACTGATTTCATCACTCTCCTTAAATAATATAAACGGCGAGAGCTGAGATTACTTCTAGCGAGGACAACTCTTGTGGTGTGTAGTTCAGATCTCTTTTAAATTTTGATACAGAATGCAGAAATAAAACGCCGTGTTAGAAGTTCTTCCCAGACGCCTGACACTCAAGTTGAAATGTCATCACCATATTTTCTGCCTTCCTTTTCCGAAAACCACACCAATACCCCCTGTGTCATTGGTTCTCGTGTTATCTCCAGCTCTCTTGGTTTTCAGTCTTGGTCATATAAAGGCATT
Organism: Conus canariensis; assembly: GCA_033310375.1. Lineage (NCBI taxonomy): Eukaryota > Metazoa > Mollusca > Gastropoda > Neogastropoda > Conidae > Conus > Conus canariensis. Next base: position 15,045 of record JAMYXO010000912.1, read on the forward strand.
ACGAACATCTCATTTCCCTGGTTCCTTTCCTTTGGAGAGTATTTTTTAAAAGGTATACGAATTCACCCCAGTCATTTTTTTTTCATGGATATTTTTTTGTTCGTCAAATGCTCTAAATCTGGACAAAATCAGTGGAAGTCTTATGTGCAAAAGCAAACTTATGAAATAAAAAAAAAAGTACTGGAAGTATACAGCGTACCACATCTATGTAACAGACGGTTTTAAAACGAAAAGGAACTCTGAAACATTATGGTATGAACAGGCGGGACAGAATAACTGTCGGAAGGACATGGCATTATATGATGCGATGATTTTAAGCACAGGCAACACTGGTGGCTATGCTATGAACACCGTCGGATACCTAAATGCGAGAGTGGTACACGACCAAAAAATTATTGCTTTAGAAACCAATATCCTGAAACAAAAGATAGTGTAAGCAAAAACCATTTTGTAAACATATAATATCATCATCCAATTAGGAAAAGTATTTGATGTACATAGACACCCATATGGTTCGTTGAGATAGTACATGCGAGAGAAATATAGAAATACGGGTCCAAGAAAAAAGGACACTATAAATTTAAAAACCAGACGAAGTGATTGCTATCTTTGGGGAGAGAGAGAGGAGAGAGAGAGAGAGAGAAAAGGGGGAGAGAGGAGAGAGAGAGAAGAGAGAGAGAAAGTAATCTTTAAACACATATACACAAACGTGTAAAACCTGTGACCGGTATATACTGTTTCTAGAAACGATATAGGCACAGACTCAAACCCAAATTCAGTCAGGGATAATCTTCACATAAGGATCGTAACTGCTGTATTACCCCTCTCCTGTCGTGGAAAGGTAGCCAAAGTTCAATGCACTTCCTTTTCAGTTGCCAGCTTGCTAATCTACTGCTTTGCACCACAATACTTGGCTCTGAAAAAGCTAACAACCCATCTTTACAACGAACAGCACTCCCCTCTCTCCCCCCCCCCCCCTCTCTCTCTCTCTCTGGTGTCTTTTTTCCCGCACATCACAATGAGCGTTTAATCTTTTTTTTTTTTTTTTCAACAATGAAAATGACAGTTCTTGATCTAGTTTATATATATCCGTTTCCAAGTTTTTTTTTTTTTTTTATTTTCTTTCTTTCTTTCTTTTTCTTCCTTTCTTTTTCTTTCTTTTTAGAGTGTTTGAGTCAAAAAACAAATGAAATATAGCAATCTGTTCAACTATTTAAAGACTTAGAGCACTGTTATCAACCATTTATAGTGTTTTTTTTTCTTTCCCACAAACGTTTCTTGTTCTGGACAGAATAACCTATCATCAAATATTTTTTTCTTTTTTTTTTTCAACTCCACAGATTGGACAGAATTCACTGTCGAGTCTGATTTCATTCAGTTGAGTACAAACGAACAGTTATATAATTTTCCCCATGAATTGCAAGTACCATATTATTACCCAAACCCCCGTCAGGGAGGTATGATTTCAACCCCTGCCTTCTTGTTTGCCGTTCAGTAAGATTAAATTTCACATTGTACAGAGTAACAAAGAATTTTGTGATGATTACAGTAACAGGGCTGATTCTGTCTATGAATCTAGACATACAGACCCTGACATTTCTTATGCTGTTTCAAAAAATTTACATGGGAAAGTACCTCGTTCTGTATACTAAACAATTTACTTCCCCTGATCTCTATCTCTCTGTCCTCTCTGGGCCCTCCCCTCTCTCTCCACACTCATGAACTGACTTGCGCACGAAGGTTAAGAAACACAACTTTCTATTTTTTCGTGTGGATTTGGATCTTGAGACGGATTCCAATTCTGTTCGGCCCTGGCGCAGGTCTGTGTTCTCTTGGGGGGCCTTGTCCTATCATCATGACAATCGACATCCACAGGTCCCCGCAGACTGAAACCACATGGCAGGGCTAGCCTGGGTATGAATATTTTAACGGGGGAAACTGAAATTGAGCGGTTAAAGCGGGCAAGGAACAACGCCTTCAAGCAGGCACGCAAAAAAAAAGGAAAACAAAAAAGAAAAAAAAAAAAAAGGAACAGAAAAATGAAAGCCAACTTTTTTGAAAAATGTTGAAAAACAACAACCCCAAAAGTGCACATCACCAGAGCTTGGCTGTTTCACCCGTGTCGATTTTCCTCGCGAAACGATTTTGCCCACAGTGATCCCCACACTCCCTGTCTCCCCCTCATCCTGCCTCCCCCCCCTGCCCCCCCCCTCCCCATTTTTCCTCCATTGCCGTCGTGGGTTCTTAAACATGCGCTAAAAAGGGTGCTGCAAACGGTTGTCGCGGTTTATTTTCAGCATTCAGTAATATGCCTAGTAGTGAGGAAGAAGGGAAGGGAAAAAGGTAAACGATTGTGAAGTACAACTGAAAAAAGTTATTAAAACACACCCAAACACACCACACACAACCCCACCACACACACACACAACACACACACACACACACGAAAAAAGGTGAAGGAAAGGGAAAAAAAAAAAAGAAAAGGGGAAAAAAGGGGAGGATAGTGGAGATAAAAGGCCCAAAAGGGTGCCCCACGGACTTTGATTATCTTCTTGGGGGGGGGGGGGGGGGGGGGGGGGGGGGGAGGTGAGAGGGAATTGATCATTCCCCATTTGGTCAACTATTTCAATACCGACCCCGCAAAATACCAGAGGGGGTCGAGGCGGGATGATCGGTCTTCCCCCATTCAAGCGAGGCTAAGGAAAACAACCTTAAAGATATGCAAAGATAAAAAAAAAAAACTGCACAGTGTTGAAAACAAAAAGGGTAACTCCTGATTCATGATGAGACAGTTACCGCCCATGATTCCCCAGACAAATGTTGCTTTGGAACTGGTTAATCTGGCACAGATGCAGACAAAAAGCACGCATACAAAACGAAGACTCCGGTATTCATTTCCTTTTTCTATGTTGATGTCATTTCTGAAAAAAAATTAGCGAGCCGCTCTCTCTCTCTCTCTTTCTCTCTTCTCTCTCTCTTCTCTCTCTCTCTCTCTCCAAACTGGTATTTTTTTTTTTTTTCTGTACTGTGTGCTTTGTTTCTTGTTTAGTATTTCATATCGTTTTTCCCCCTGCCCTTTTGAATTTTTTTCATAACAGTTTTACTTTCTTTGTTCAAGGTTGCGTTTGGAAGCTTAAAAGAGAGAAGTCATGGGGATTTGAAGAGAACGCCATAAAAACACATAAACCTGGAAAAAAGGCCTTTTTAATCTCAGAATGGTTGATACGAATAGGGTTAATGTGCGAATGAGATCCATGAAACCTCTTACCCGTGCACAAAAAACCTTTAAAGTGCCAGACTTGACACGGTCTTGAAGTTTCCAAGGATTAGTGGTAGGTGAAAGCTAGCGAGCAGTACACAGGCAAAATGGTACAGAAATGCGAAAAAACACACAACTAAAACGAAACAAAAACCAAAAACACAAACACACACAACACCCCCAACACAAAACACACACACACACACACACACACACACAAAGCCAAACAAACGAAATCAAAAAATCAATCGAAAAACGGTGGTGTTGCCTATCCCGCAGAGAAAAAAAATGTGGAAATTAGCTGGCTCCTTAAGTTTATGGCAGATGTATCGCTGTTTTGCGCTTCACATTTTAAGGGAACAAGGACTTTGAGGGCTGTGTACCCACTCTTTTTATTAAAAAAAACGAAAAGCACCCTCGTACATTCCATGTGATGTACCACTCGCTATAAAACTTGCTCTTTTTAGAATTTGGGACTTACATGATGTCAGACATAAACATTTAATGCCAGACACCATGGAAAGCTTGTTTGGGAAAATGCCCCCCCATGATTTTTTTTTCTTTCTTTTTGGGGAGTTCCTGAAAATGAAAACATTTTTCAGTCGAACAAGATTTTTTTGGGGGAAAAAATTTTTTAAGGAAATGTCGAATTTTTCGAAAAAAACTTTCAAAAAAGGTGTGTGTGTTGTGTGTGTGTGTGTGTGTGTGTGTGGGGTGTGTGGTGTGTTGTGTGTGTGTGTGTTGTTTGTGTGGGTGTGGGGGTGTGTGTGTAATGACCAGAATTTAGGGCTTAATGAAGATCGAACGGGGGTGCAGGGGGGGAAAAAAGGGGGGAGGGTGGGGGTTATCTTAAAAAAATGCTGAGAAAAGAATATTCTGAAAACAAAAAAAACAACAACAACAAAAAAACCCCAAACCCCTTTTCAAGAGTAAATAATATACAGCATTTAAAGTTTAAGTCATTTTCAAAGTTTTGCGAGAAGTTTATGTTAAAATCGTTCTGCCCCCCCTTTTCCTGCCCCCCCCCCCCCTTTTCCTCCCCCCTTTTTTTTCTCCAAACAAAAACTTGGAACGTAAAAGGGGTCTTTTTTACCCGACCGGCTTATTACGGACAGAAGAGCTAAATAATTTCAAAAAAATGCACACGAAAAAAATCGTAAGACCCCCACCAACAACCCAAACTCAGACGTACATGTACCCAGTTCCACGAGCACCATTCATGACATAACAGGTAAACTATAGAAATCCTGAAGGGAGAGAAAGCTACGCCGTACCGAGGACATCACCCGTCCCCCTCGATTTTTTCCCCCCACTGGATTAGCAAAAATCGTATGCATGAAATGAAAAACATGCCGACGCAAAGCGCATGGGCGCGCTGACGTGCACGCACATACACGCGAGCGCACGCACGGAGAGAGAGAGAGAGAGAGAGAGAGAGAGAGAGAGAGAGAGAGAGAGAGAGAGAGAGAGAGACAGACAGACAGAGACAGACAGAGAGAGAGAGAGAGAGAGAGAGAGAGAGAGGGGAGAGAGAGGAGAGAGAGAGAGACGTCTTTCGCAGAGTAAAAACCTACCTGTGATCACAAACAATCCACAGATCAGCAAACACCATGTCGTAACTCTTGCCTCCATGATAATTCGGCGGTTGGAAGTCAAGCGATAATTTGCTGCTAAAAGTCAAGCCTTTTCTTTCTCCAAATTTCACGGTCTTTTAACCGTCTTGGTTTTGAGTCCGTTTTTGTTCTTGTCTTTCCACTGAATGTATAGCAACGAGGGTAAAAAGGATTCACGAAGACGTTCACCAGACGAACTCAGAAGGGAAACTCAAAAGCCGCACAGCTTGTGTGGTGTAAGCTGGAGTAAACGAGACGTTTTTGTCTCCGGCTTTTGGCAGATTGGGGGCGAGTTGGAGGGACGTCAGACTGTAGGATGGAACGACTGAGTCACCGCTCAGCCAGGCTCAACCAGGTATAGCCGCCATGACGGGACGGCCGCTCAGCCACAGCGCAAAGTGAGACCACTGGCTCGGGCGAGGCAGGGGGGAAACACGTCACAGGATCGCCCGGAGTGGGCAGGTCCGTTCTATAGGCATGACACGGGCCAGCCGTCGCCCGGAGACCAGGGTTATCTGACAGAGGCCCTGAGTAGGGCCTTGCACAACTCTAATCCGGCCCCGCTATAAACAGCAGTGGTCTGCACAGGAGCTGTGCACGAGAAAGAGCTATAATCCTCGTGGTCTGGTCATTGTTTTAATCGTCTGTGAAGAAATTACCGCAATGCACAGGATTGAATCTGGTTTACGGTCTTTTCGTTTTTCTCCAGTGTCGATTGACCAGGTTATAAAATGGGGAGATTGTCTTGCATGAATCAGACTTTGGATTTGTTAACACCCTACGCACGACCGTAAGAACCTGGAGAATGTTAGTAGGCGATTTCTTTTTCTCGTCCAGTTTTTTTCTTTCTGTCTGCCCGCAATATTAAAGAAAAGCGGATGGATCTGACGATTTTTTTCGAACTGCTTGCAATATCAATGCCCAGAATTTATGAAATGTTCAATTTCCCAGGCGCACAAATTGAAAGGGGAGGAGCGGTACTGATTCGTGCTAGGGCTGGCGTCAGAGCGAGCAAGGTTTACGTCCTCCCTCTTCCATCCCTGTCAGAATTTAGTCAGGACAGATTACATGACCCCTAATACACCAGCAAGATGGACCCTTCGCACCCTGCACACCATAACGTCATCATCCTATAGCTGAACACCGGTTAGGTGGACCTCCTCTCATTCACTCACATCCCACTTCCAATCCATCCTCCACCCCCCACCTTTTCTCGGGCATGACCAAGACATAAGTCATGTTCCTTTGAGAGTGTTAGGCACGTTACAACTTCGTCCTGAAGGGGAAAGTATGAATCCGGAATCATACCCACTTACTTGGGAGGGGGAGGAGAGAGGGATAAAGAGGAAGGGGGGGGGGGGGGGGGGCGGGCGGGGTGAGAGGTGAAGTCATCCGAGTGGGCGGTTGCAAGCAAGGGGGGATGCGGGGATGGATTGTGGGGGGGGGGGGGGGGGGTAAGGGGTGTGTGAATGAGGTGACGACGAGCGAGGGTGGAGCCCTCTTGCGCGCTGACACTGATACCGGATGAGATAGTTAGCTGATTTACATCACCAACAATTCTCTTTGTTCATTTAAAAGACTACAGTCTAGTATCAGTATTTTCAGATATACCTTCCACATTTTTTAGCAATTTTCAGGGACACCCACCCACCCATTTTTTGTTCGTTTAACACACACACACACGCGCGCGTACACACACACGCAAACCTCATACTGGGTATATCTGCTTTTCAAATGCATTTTAAAAACATTATGACTTAAGGAAAACAAATGCGAAGTTTAGGTATACATGTGACCGATTCCCATTTTTGAACGGAACTAGAATGTTCCACGACGATTTTTTTCTGACATTTCAAAATCTGAAATTTTCTTAAATCGACTTGTGATTTGTAGACATTTATTTCATAAATCAACTATTCAGAAGGTCTAGTTTATTTTCAAGATGTTTCCGACAATCAAAATACACCCGGATCTATGCGAAACACAAACTGCGCTTACGAAAATATAGATTTATTGAGAGAAAAAAAAAGACCCAACAAAAACACCTTCCGGGTATTTGACCGGTTGGTCAATCCCATTTTTTAGGTTGGGAAAGCAGGCCTACACTACCCTAACACACACACACACACACACACACACACCACACACACACACACAACACACACACACACACGCACGCACGCGCGCGCGCGCGCACACACACACACGGACGGACTTCATTGCTGATAAGCTGTACAGCTTATTTGACACATTAACGCCATGCAAATTTACAAACGCGATGCGAATTCAGTGACGTTCAAATCATAACATTGTCCAAGCATTGTTTTAACATCACATGGCACAACAATGAACTAATGCTAGTGCCACGCAGGACACGCTAACCCCCAGACACAACTGGTTCAGGCCCTGAAGAAGGTGCAACGCAACGAGAGAGAGAGGGAGAGGGTTTATTGTAATCAAGCTTCTTTAAAGCCTGTTCACATGGCAAGGATGTGGTGGGGGTAGGGACTGCAACATAAACATTCACATTCCAATGATGTATCTAATGCATGGCAAATGCATCATCGTAACAAAGTATCTTGATCACAGAAATGGTTGCGCAGCGTTGAACACTTGAGGGGACACTGAACGACACCGTCAATCTGAACTGCACAGAATATCTGTACACATAATTACGGCAGTTCATTCATCACGATATGTTCCTACGATTCTGATCATCGACAAACATGTTGGTTCCCCCCCCCCCCCCCCCCCCCCCCCCATCCCCCCCCCCCCCCCCCCCCCTCCCCCCCCCCCCCCCCCCCCATCTGTCTTTGTCGTTTTCAAGCCACTTTATGAATGTCAGTGTGGCAATGTAAATGCAAGTCGGTAAGTTTTGCTTGACTTCGAAGGACTTTGTCATCCGATTTCCATTATGATCTACCACAAGCTGAAGGAAACGAGGGCAAGTGAAACGACTCTTCTGTGAAAGTGACGTCTCATCAAAGGTCTGTTAAAAAGGGGTGTAGATAAAATGAAAAGGACGACAAAGTAAAAACTAAGTAAGAAAGGAAATTTCAAAACAAACTATTACTTCTTTCTTCACGTTTTGTGGGTGCTCTGTTGTCCCTGTAAAGAGAAAATGTTACTCTCTTCACCGACGCCATACGGAGTCGGCTGACTTCTCTCCAGTAGAAAAATCATTTACTATGCCCGGCTTTACTCAAGTTTCGACACTTGGATGAGCGTCATCAGGAACCCCGGCAATGCCAGTGATTGTCCAATCACAGTGTGCTCTGCCTAGCGGAGACGGCATTTATGCCATCAGTATTTCTTATTGACGTACGTCCAAAGCTGAACGAAAGCCAGTTGTTACAACAAAGCGAAAATCAGCGAGACCTGCCCATGAATAAGCTGACAGGTCTGTAGCTTACACTCACCCGCCAAGCTCATTGAGGCTTACCGCGGCCCTAATCCCCAACTGGTGAGGTCTTTAATCGCTAATCTGTTTAAACTGATTTGCAGTACAGAGCTGACGGCCATTGTGGAATCAATAAAAGCGGTGATATATATTTTGGTGTCTACAATGTAGTGCACAGTTAACCCCTCGACTGCTGATCCACACTGAGAACAGATCTGTGTTTACAGACTGGAAGAATATTAACTATGCAGGGACTTTGGAAGGTGTCACTACTTGTCTGAGTCAACACATTCTGATGTGAAAGAGGAGGACTTTGTAAACAGTGACAGGCCACGTGGTATTCTGAACTTTCGGCCCCATCCCATCATAAAATGCTGCAACCTCTCACTGACAAATGAAAATTCATCAGTGGCGGTCAAGGGGTTAACACGTGACTGGTCGCCATTTTCTATTTCAGTCTGACCTGAAACGAACCTAAGCGAGGTTCGAAGTGTTTGACTCGTATATGCTTGGACCTTTTGTATCTGTATCAAAAAGTGCGACATAACTTCCTGAAAAGTAGGCCTACGACGCCGCAGGGTGAAAACCTCTTTACAACGCGTACAATAATGACAATAATAACAGCAACGAAAACAACAATTATAATGACAACAACAATTATTCATATTAATATTATAATAATGATACAAGCAAAGCAGATGAAATTTCTCAGCCGTCACTGTGAAATTTACTATTCTTAAAGATAAGAAAACGGACAATGACAAACAGACCTGATCTTGTAATGTGTTAGAAAAAAAATGAAATGCAAATCTTATTACTGATATGTAAGGGGCTTTCAATGATTTTTGTACCCCTCAGAAGAGTATATATGAATCTAACCTTACAAAATCTTGCACACATTTAAATCAGGTTTTGGTGTGATATGATGTACACCAAGCCAGCACGAGCAGCAGTGTCAGATTACCAATACTGATGTACCCAGAACCCGAAAGAAAAAAAATTGATTATGGTTTTCATGCTGTGATGTAGATTCGACAGTAATTGTTTTAAAAGATCATAGAACAATGAGTATGGGATTTTGCCTTAACGTCAGCAGACCTGTTTCGGGGGGAGGGGGGGGGGGGGGGGGGGATCAGGGGAAGATAATGCCCGACCCTTGCATTGCAAAAAGAGTTACCTTTTCTCCATTGAGAGGTCACGATCATCGTGCGATTTGTTCATGCGTCATTTGGTAAGCAAACGTCACATCAAACCCAAGAAATGTTGGTCTGGGTCGATCGACGATGAAAATGATACATGAAATCGAACTGTTTGTAACAGAGTGTCTGCATTACAGGCGCACTGTTCCACACCCATTTTTTTTTTCTCTCTCTCTCCGATTGAAGTGTTGAGCTGATTGACGGGGCTTAATAGACGTGTTCCGGGGAAAACAATCAGGTCAGATACTGCATGTCTTTCCATTATAAACAAAGCTGCCTTTTTCACTTTGTGGGCCAAGCAAATGGATCTAGAGAGCAGAAAAGACGGGAAAAGGGATGGGTGCACGCGCGCGCGCACTTACGCGCATGTTCACGCGCGCGCGCGCGCGCGCACACACACACACACACATGCGCTATGTAGCTGAACATGAAAGAATCTAAAGAGAGAGAGAGAGAGAGAGAAAGAGAGAGAGAGAGAGAGAGAGAGAGAGAGAGAGAGAGAGAGAGAGAGACTTAACGCAGGCTCACGTAGTGTGTGGGTGGGTGGGTGTGTGCGTGGACAGGAAAACGAGATACTACTCCCCTGTGAGCGGCCTATGGCGAAAGGCCGCAAGCGGCATTAGTCCATTTGAGGCAAGGTGCGATCTCGCGTCCCTTTCAAATCCTATGATAGAAAACCATGGTTTTTGCTCTACGGGAAAGAACCCTGTGTCGTTCAATGGTAGAGCTTTGTAGTTTCCCTTGGACTGAAGCTTGCGTGCGCATTAAAAAAAATCCATGTCCGGCTGAGCATACGAAAATTAGTCATGGAGTGCCAAAGATTACACTCTGGCACGTCGCCTTTTACGGATGCTTAACCGACTGTCCCTCCCACAAATCCCAACCCAGCTAACGCCTAGGACGGAAACAAATACACTATGGTTTACATTCACTAAAACATTCAGTGACTTACGACTTGGAAAAAAAAAAGGTGCAAAGCGCAGATGTTAATGTATCCCTCCCCCCCCTCCCTTTTTTTTCTTTAGCGAGCAAACCAACCAACCAACCCCAACACAGTCAAGTGAGTCACAAGCAGAAAGCATTCAGTTACAACGTTTTTCTAGTACTATTATGATTATAATATATATATATATATATATATATATATATATATATATATATACTAGCCGGTGTACCCGGCTTCGCTCGGGTATATCTGTACAATAATTGTCTGGCCACCCCTCTCTCTCACCACTTAAAAGACAATACAATAAAATTCAGCTTGGGTTTGTTTCGTTTTTCCCATGCCGAACCAATTGCCCCAGCCTCCTCCTATCTACTTCACCCAATTTCTTCGGACGCCCACCCCCTTCTTGCCTCTCAATCTGTTTTCCCTCACGAATTTTTTTCCATAGATACACAGTCCATAGAGGGATGCCTGTACTTTGTGAACTTACCGATGCATTCTCAATTCCTCGATTGAAGTGCTCCAAAATGACAACTCTGTAGGGGCCGCCATAACCTAGTGGATAAGGCGCTGGACTCATGATCCAAAGGTCGTGGTTTCGAATCCCGGCTTGGTCTTGGAAATTTTCACGTGGAATGTTTTCAGCTAAAATGACCGTAGTTCACCCCGATGTCCACCCTGGCCCCGCAGGTGTCAGTCTAATGTGACGGACCAGCCGTCTGCATATCCTTGATTTGGGCACGGACGTTAAATCCAACTCAAACATGACAACTCTGTGAAAAGATTGCATTTTCACGATGTATCATGTCTATTGGAGAGCCTCTGGGTAGACATTTCTGGTCTCCCTGTTTGGCGTAAGTATAGTCAGTGTTTCTGCGTTTCCAGTTCGTGATGCTGCAACGTAGAACATTCCATGTGTAAAACACGGAACGGTCAGGTCTGCCCCAAGGGATGAAAATGTCGGACCCTGGCTCTTGATGACTGTCAGAGCGAAAGCTGGTTTCATGGGAAACTGAAGCCGTCAGAACTGGAATGGCAGGGGTGAGTCCATGGGTTCCAGAGGAATTCTGGGGAGCAGCACCGGTTCACCTTTGTGGGGGCCACATGATATTTTCGCCTCTACAACGTTCCTGTGCAGTCTGGTGAAGACACATCGGGTGCCATTGATCACCTTTGGCGGGTCCAGTGAGCGGAGAATGATAATAGGGACTCCAGATTTCAGCAACAGTTCATGTGGTGCAAGTCCAGAAATCTCAATGGAGTTCAGGAGTTCTTGTGGACAAAGGACTGCCTCATCATCATTCTTGGCCGTGTCAACAGATCTGTACAGAGTTTCCTCTCCAGGGAAGTCAGCTACGATTTTTCTGTTCAGCCTGTTGACAGTCTCGTTCAGGGAGGAGATTATGGCCCTTTCCGCTAACCAGTCTGAGTCTGCACAGTGAGCATGAAGATCCAGGTAGACTGCTTCTATCAGATCCTCCTGGCTATCAGACAGGCGTTGACAATGTTGGCTCTGGTGCCATTGAGGACGACAGGGAGGATCTGCCTGAAGTCCCCACAGAACAGCGTTGGGATGCCTCCCATTGGCCTGTGCACTTGGGTGATGTCCTGCAGCGTAGAGTCCATGGCCTCGTAGACAGCTTTGTGGGTCATGGGAGCTTCATCAATTATGACGGTTGCAGCCTCTTTGATGACTTTGGCCAACGTTGACCCACGCTTGACAGAGCAGGTTGGCGTTTCTTGCTTGTCGGCATCCAGAGGGACCTTGAAAATGCTATTTACTGTCCGCCCACCCGGCAAAAGAGTAGCGGCAATGACACTGGAAGCAGTGGCTAGCACTATTTTGCCTGTGGAGCGGATCCTGTTCAGGATAAGATTCAGGATGGTCTTTCCTGTCCCTCATGGAGCATCAAGGAACATTATGTTGCTGCTTGCTGTGGGATCCTGCCTCTGCTCAACCATGGTCATAAAGCTGTCGTACACGTCTCTCTGGTCAGCTGTCAGCTTCTTCAGCTGGTCATCAGCTGCTGCCTGGAGTGCAGTAGTGTCGTAATTGGTCTCGCGGTAGTATTCTCGAGGCAGTTTGTTGTTGTGTGACTGTTGGCATCCCATACTCCTCTGTAGACTTGCCTCCAAGAAGGAAGAGTTTGTGCTGAATCACAGTAAGAGCTTGGTTGTAGATGGCATCTGTGTACTGCGCTTCATCATAGACATCTCTTCGGACTTGGCAGAGGAAATCTTCAGCAAGATGGTATCTGAAGAGGTTCCACAGGTTACTGGGGTTGAAAGCCACCAGGATAATACAGAAGTCACGCCAAACTGCCAAATAACGGTTTTAATTTTAGGGAAGTAGTCCTGTACCTGTGCAATGTCACAACGGCTATTTGAAGAAAAGCAGAGGAGAAAGATGTCTTTGAAACCGTTATAACAGTTTTTTAACGGTTTTTAACGGTTTTATTTTTTTAGAGATTAGCCCAAAACCATCCTCGGGTCACAACGGACGTACCTACCAAATTTCATGACAATCGGTTGAGCCGTTTTTGAGTCTATAGCGTACACAGACACACACACACACACACACAGACAGAATTTGCCATTTATATATTAGACTAGCCGGTGTACCCGGCTTCGCTCGGGTATATCTGTACAATAATTGTCTGGCCACCCCTCTCTCTCACCACTTAAAAGACAATACAATAAAATTCAGCTTGGGTTTGTTTCGTTTTTCCCATGCCGAACCAATTGCCCCAGCCTCCTCCTATCTACTTCACCCAATTTCTTCGGACGCCCACTCCCTTCTTGCCTCTCAATCTGTTTTCCCTCACGAATTTTTTTCCATAGATACACAGTCCATAGAGGGATGCCTGTACTTTGTGAACTTACCGATGCATTCTCAATTCCTTGATTGAAGTGCTCCAAAATGACAACTCTGTAGGGGCCGCCATAACCTAGTGGATAAGGCGCTGGACTCATGATCCAAAGGTCGTGGTTTCGAATCCCGGCTTGGTCTTGGAAATTTTCACGTGGAATGTTTTCAGCTAAAATGACCGTAGTTCACCCCGATGTCCACCCTGGCCCCGCAGGTGTCAGTCTAATGTGACGGACCAGCCGTCTGCATATCCTTGATTTGGGCACGGACGTTAAATCCAACTCAAACATGACAACTCTGTGAAAAGACTGCATTTTCACGATGTATCATGTCTATTGGAGAGCCTCTGGGTAGACATTTCTGGTCTCCCTGTTTGGCGCAAGTATAGTCAGTGTTTCTGCGTTTCCAGTTCGTGATGCTGCAACGTAGAACATTCCATGTGTAAAACACGGAACGGTCAGGTCTGCCCCAAGGGATGAAAATGTCGGACCCTGGCTCTTGATGATTGTCAGAGCGAAAGCTGGTTTCATGGGAAACTGAAGCCGTCAGAACTGGAATGGCAGGGGTGAGTCCATGGGTTCCAGAGGAATTCTGGGGAGCAGCACCGGTTCACCTTTGTGGGGGCCACATGATATTTTCGCTTCTACAACGTTCCTGTGCAGTCTGGTGAAGACACATCGGGTGCCATTGATCACCTTTGGCGGGTCCAGTGAGCAGAGAATGATAATAGGGACTCCAGATTTCAGCAACAGTTCATGTGGTGCAAGTCCAGAAATCTCAATGGAGTTCAGGAGTTCTTGTGGATAAAGGACTGCCTCATCATCATTCTTGGCCGTGTCAACAGATCTGTACAGAGTTTCCTCTCCAGGGAAGTCAGCTACGATTTTTCTGTTCAGCCTGTTGACAGTCTCGTTCAGGGAGGAGATTATGGCCCTTTCCGCTAACCAGTCTGAGTCTGCACAGTGAGCATGAAGATCCAGGTAGACTGCTTCTATCAGATCCTCCTGGCTATCAGACAGGCGTTGACAATGTTGGCTCTGGTGCCATTGAGGACGACAGGGAGGATCTGCTGAAGTCCCCACAGAACAGCGTTGGGATGCCTCCCATTGGCCTGTGCACTTGGGTGATGTCCTGCAGCGTAGAGTCCATGGCCTCGTAGACAGCTTTGTGGGTCATGGGAGCTTCATCAATTATGACGGTTGCAGCCTCTTTGATGACTTTGGCCAACGTTGACCCACGCTTGACAGAGCAGGTTGGCGTTTCTTGCTTGTCGGCATCCAGAGGGACCTTGAAAATGCTATTTACTGTCCGCCCACCGGCAAAAGAGTAGCGGCAATGACACTGGAAGCAGTGGCTAGCACTATTTTGCCTGTGGAGCGGATCCTGTTCAGGATAAGATTCAGGATGGTCTTTCCTGTCCCTCATGGAGCATCAAGGAACATTATGTTGCTGCTTGCTGTGGGATCCTGCCTCTGCTCAACCATGGTCATAAAGCTGTCGTACACGTCTCTCTGGTCAGCTGTCAGCTTCTTCAGCTGGTCATCAGCTGCTGCCCGGAGTGCAGTAGTGTCGTAATTGGTCTCGCGGTAGTATTCTCGAGGCAGTTTGTTGTTGTGTGACTGTTGGCATCCCATACTCCTCTGTAGACTTGCCTCCAAGAAGGAAGAGTTTGTGCTGAATCACAGTAAGAGCTTGGTTGTAGATGGCATCTGTGTACTGCGCTTCATCATAGACATCTCTTCGGACTTGGAAGAGGAAATCTTCAGCAAGATGGTCTCTGAAGAGGTTCCACAGGTTGCCTGGGTTACTGGGGTTGAAAGCCACCAGGATAACACAGAAGTCACGCAGCAGTCGGGGTCTCTGAGAGATGGAGGCTTCCTCCAGGGCAAGTTGTAGAAGGCGGTCATCTTCTAGGAGTCCAAGAGCATTGCAAGCATCTGGAAAAATGTTGTGGACATAGCCGTTGACAATCTTCAGCTCCTCGTACGAACGGGATCCTTTCATAACGTTGAGTAGAAGCCTCAAGAAGTAGCACTCTCCCTGGCGAGGACTGATACTGTACAATCGCCGGATTGCAGTGCCCTTTGTCGTTTCTTCCACATATTCTGAGTGGACATCAATTTGAAGTGCTCAGGGACTTCCACGTACTTCAGCTCTCGTGCTGTAGGGTCTTGAGAGCATAGGCTAAAGATGGCGGTAAGGGTTGCTTCTGGGGGAGAGCCTTGTGCTCTTTGCACTGCGTTGTGTGGATTGAAGTAGACCCATTGTCCATTCTCCAAATGGACAGCTGGTCTCTGCACCATGGGGTGGCGCTCATGCAGGTCAAATCCCAGGAGTCTCCAGGTCGCCTCGATGCTGCCAACGTAGCGGGCATTCTGGTACATTTGGATCTCATCAATGACTGGAGGTTGTTGAGCTGCTCCTTCACCTGCCTGAGTGGCTTGGAGTTGGAAGACGGCTTGGTCTGTGCCCTTGTGGACATACTTCAGGACGTACTTGATGAATTTTATGCTACTGCATATTTCCACATTGATGTGGCAGTTGAACTAATGTAGGAGGTAAGGGTTGTAGGGGACAACCCACTGGTTGGTGACGATGATTTCTCTCTGCCCAAGCTTCACAGTCCCAGTATGTCCTCATTCAGACTCCTCGCGTCTCCTGTACTTGGGGTAGCTGTCCTCACCCTGCTCTATGACCCTTCTTGCCTCTCAATCAATTTTACCTCACAATTTTTTTTCGTAATACGATACACAGTCGATAGAGGGATGCCTGTACTGAATGAACTTACCGATGCATTCTCAATTCCTCGATTGAAGTGCTCCAAAATGACAACTCTGTAGGGGCCGCCATAACCTAGTGGATAAGGCGCTGGACTCATGATCCAAAGGTCGTGGTTTCGAATCCCGGTTTGGTCTTGGAAATTTTCACGTGGAATGTTTTCAGCTAAAATATCCATAGTTCACCCCGATATGCACCCTGGCCCCGCAGGTGTCAGGCTAATGTGACGGACCAGCCGTCTGCATATCCTTGATTTGGGCACGGACGTTAAACCCAACTCAAACATGACAACTCTGTGAAAAGATTGCATTTTCACGATGTATTATGTCTATTGGAGGGCCTCTGGGTAGACAACATTTCTGGTCTCCCTGTTTGTATAGTCAGTGTTTCTGCGCTTCCAGTTCGTGATGCTGCAACGTAGAACATTCCATGTGTAAAATACGGAACGGTCAGATCTGCCCCACGGGATGAAATGTCTGACCATGGCTCTTGTTGACAGACAAAAATCAGACGGTATTGCAGAGCATCATAACTTCGGTGTATTTCTGAAATCCTCTGCAGACTACCATCTCTAAATTTAAAAATTAACGTTTTTAACGGTCAATTTTAAGTTTCTGTTCATATTAGTTGTCTATCATTGATCAGCGTGTAAAACTGCACCTGTATACCAAATTTCATCAAGAAAGGTCTAAATTTAGAAAATAACGGATCTTAACGGTTTTTAACGCTCAATTTTATAGTTTCCGTTCGTGTAAGTTGTATATCATTGTTCAGCGTGTGAAACTGCGTCTGTATACCGAATTTCATCAGGAACGCTCTAAATTTATATAATAACGGTTTTTAACGGTCAATTTTTAAGTTTCGGTTCGTGTAAGTTGTATATCATTGTTCAGCGTGTAAAACTTCATCTGTATACCGAATTTCATCAAGAACGGTCTAAATTTATATAATAACGGTTTTTAACGGTCAATTTTAAGTTTCGGTTCGTGTAAGTTGTATATCATTGTTCAGCATTGAAAACTACACCTGTATATCAAATTTCATTAAGAAAGGTCTAAATTTAGAAAATAACGCTTTTTAACGGTGATACCATCTCTAAATTTAGAAATTAACGGTTTTTAACGGTCAATTTTAAGTTTCTGTTCATATTAGTTGTCTATCATTGATCAGCGTGTAAAACTGCACCTGTATACCAAATTTCATCAAGAAAGGTCTAAATTTAGAAAATAACGGATCTTAACGGTTTTTAACGCTCAATTTTAAGTTTCCGTTCGTGTAAGTTGTATATCATTGTTCAGCGTGTAAAACTGCATCTGTATACCGAATTTCATCAGGAACGCTCTAAATTTATATAATAACGGTTTTTAACGGTCAATTTTTAAGTTTCGGTTCGTGTAAGTTGTATATCATTGTTCAGCGTGTAAAACTGCATCTGTATACCGAATTTCATCAAGAACGGTCTAAATTTATATAATAACGGTTTTTAACGGTCAATTTTAAGTTTCGGTTCGTGTAAGTTGTATATCATTGTTCAGCATTGAAAACTACACCTGTATACCAAATTTCATCAAGAAAGGTCTAAATTTAGAAAATAACGCTTTTTAACGGTGATAAATAACGGTCATAAAAACTATCGAATGACCCAATGTTATTCACAGTATGTCCTTCTAGACTCATGCCAAGTTTGGTGGCGATCCGAGGACTCCCTTTGCCGCCAACATCAGAAAAGATTGTATTTTTGATCGTTTTTAGGGGGGTACGTGTTGTTAACGGTTTTTAACGGTCATAAATAACTGTCGTAGAAACTGTCCAATGACCCTATGTTACTCGGGAGATGTCCCTCTAGGTTCGATGTACCTGTGCAATGTCACAACGGCCATTTGATGAAAAGCAGAGGAAAAAGATGTCTTTGAAACCGTTATAACAGTTTTTTAACGGTTTTTAACGGTTTTATTTCTTTAAAGATTAGCCCAAAACCATCCTCGGGTCACAACAGACATACCTGCTAAATTTCAAGAAGATCGGGTTTTAAACAGTTTCTTTTATAGGGTTTGGTGTTTTTAACGGTTTTTAACTGTTATAAATAACGTTTTTTAACTGCCAAATAACGGTTTTAATTTTAGGAAAGTAGTCCTGTACCTGTGCAATGTCACAACGGCTATTTGAAGAAAAGCAGAGGAGAAAGATGTCTTTGAAACCGTTATAACAGTTTTTTTAACGGTTTTTAACGGTTTTATTTTTTTAGAGATTAGCCCAAAACCATCCTCGGGTCACAACGGACGTACCTACCAAATTTCATGACAATCGGTTGAGCCGTTTTTGAGTCTATAGCGTACACACACACACACACACACACACACACACACACACACACACACACACACACACCACACACACAGAATTTGCCATTTATATATTAGACTAGCAGGGGCACCCGGCGTTACCCGGGATATGAACATTCTTTGCGATACTCACGTGACGGCAAACATGTATTAATTGTTTTGATTTACAATCAATTACCCCCCCCCCCCCCATCTTCCCACCCCTCCCCCCACACAAATACACATTCTGTCTGTCTGTCTCTCTCTCTCTCTCTCTCTCTCTCTCTTATACATTCTATTGTTTTCCGCCTGCCTCTGGCCCCTTTCCTCTGGATCTTCCCTAGCACGTCGAGATGCTTTTCTCGCTCGATTTTCCGCCTGCACTCACTGTTCCCATTCCCATTCTTCTGATTGCCCTTAATTTTAAAGGAATAGGCTTTGTGCAAAAGTAGTTTATTTCAACGGGTCTGTGTCCAATGAAAAAAATACTGTATCAGGCATTGCACTGTACAATCATTTTTCTGGCCCCTCTCATTCCTCCCTTTTCATCCCCTACCCTGTCCCATCCATGTTGCAAAATTACTTACCGTTACTGGACATACGCATACCGAATTTTATCAATAGCGGTGTAAATTTAGAAAATAACGGTTTTTAACGGTCAATGTTAAGTTTTGGTTCGTAAAATTTGCATAACATTGTTCAGCGCTTAAAACTGTACGTGCATACGGAATGTTATCAAGAAGGGTGAAAATTTAGAAATTCAGAAAATAACGGTTTTTAACGGTCAATGTTAAGTTTCGGATCTTGAAAATTGTATATCATTGTTTAGCGTTCAAAACTGTAACGTTTTTTAACGGTCAATTTTAAATTTCGGTTCGTAAAAGTTGTATATCATTTTTCGCCATTTAAAACTGCACATGTATACCGAATTTCATCAAGAGCAACCTAAATTTTGAAAATATCGGTTTTTAACGGTCAAATTTAATGGTCATAATGACTATCTAATGACCCTATGTTACCCGCTGGATGTTCCTGTAGGCTTATGTCAAGTTTGGTGGCGATCCGATGACTCTCGTGGCCGCCAACCTCAGAAGATCGGGTTTTAAACAGTTTTTATAGGGTTTGGTGTTTTTAACGGTTTTTAACTGTTATAAATAACGTTTTTTAACTGCCAAATAACGGTTCTAATTTTAGAGAAGTAGTCCTGTACCTGTGCAATGTCACAACGGCTATTTGTAGAAAAGCAGAGGAAAAAGGATGTCTTTGGAACCGTTATAACAGTTTTTTTTAACGGTTTTTAACGGTCAATGTTAAGTTTTGGTTCGTAAAATTTGCATAACATTGTTCAGCGCTTAAAACTGTACGTGCATACGGAATGTTATCAAGAAGGGTGAAAATTCAGAAATTCAGAAAATAACGGTTTTTAACGGTCAATGTTAAGTTTCGGATCTTGAAAGTTGTATTTCATTGTTTAGCGTTCAAAACTGCGCATGTATATCGAATCTCTTCAAGAATACTCTAAATTTATAAAATAACGTTTTTTAACGGTCAATTTTAAATTTCGGTTCGTAAAAGTTGTATATCATTTTTCGCCATTTAAAACAGCACATGTATACCGAATTTCATCAAGAACAGCCTAAATTTTGAAAATAACGGTTTTTAACGGTCAAATTTAATGGTCATAATGACTATCTAATGACCCTATGTTACCCGCTGGATGTTCCTGTAGGCTTATGTCAAGTTTGGTGGCGATCCGATGACTCTCGTGGCCGCCAACCTCAGAAGATCGGGTTTTAAACAGTTTTTTATAGGGTTTGGTGTTTTTAACGGTTTTTAACTGTTATAATAACGTTTCTTAACTGCCAAATAACGGTTCTAATTTTCGAGAAGTAGCCCCGTACCTGTGCAATGTTACAACGGTCATTTGATGAAAAGCAGAGGAAAAAGATGTCTTTGAAACCGTTATAACAGTTTTTTAACGGTTTTTAACGGTTTTATTTTTTTAGAGATTAGCCCCAAACCATCCTCGGGTCACAACAGACGTACCTGCTAAATTTCAAGAAGATCGGGTTTTAAACAGTTTCTTTTATAGGGTTTGGTGTTTTTAACGATTTTTAACTAATCTTAAATAAATGCTGAACAATTAAGTAGTGGGGGAAAACAAGTGCAGGCTAACAATTCTTCGGTCATTATAATAATGACTTCGCAAAGATTTGAACTTTTTGAGAAAGAAAAAAAAAATGAAGGAAATGGGGGAAATATATTATAAATATGAGAAACCCTTCATTAGCTGCCTGAGGGAACCATTGTGATCCCTTCTGAAGGCAGATCTATTTATATTGCCTGCTCCTAGGCCTTTCGTCCGCTGGATCGGACTCATCGCCTTCTTCCTTGCGCTGAAGCCCCGACCAAAGTGATTTCTGAAGCGATGCAAGCTAAGTGAAATTTTCATTGGTTTTAATTCGTTAATGTCTTCACCTGGGATGACGACGCTAAGAGGTCGAAACAATTTGTGTTTCGTCTATTGTGACTCGTTTGTCCACGT
>JAMYXO010009142.1:0-2500 GCA_033310375.1 Conus canariensis
CCCCCTTTTTCCCCCTCCTCTTTTTCCCCTCTCCTTTTCCCTCCCTCTTTCCCCTGTTGGGGTCTGTCCCCCCTTCCCTTTTTCCCCCTATTTTTTTTCCTTTTTTCCCCCTTTTTGATTTTTTTTCCCCCTTTTCCTTTTTTCCCCCCCTTTTTTTTCTTTTTATTTTCCTTTTTTCTTCTTGCTCCCAAAATGGGAAAAGGCCCCCCGGGATCCCCAATTTTTTTTTGGCAAAAAGACCTCCCCCCAAAAAGGGAAAAACACTAAAAATTTTTCCCTTTAAAAAGGGAGAAAAAGGTTTTTTTTTCTAAAACAAAAAAAAGGGGGGAGAAAAAAACGAAAAAGGGAAAAAAGGGGAAAAAAGCCGAAAAAAGGGGGTTTGGGGGGAGGGGGGGGGGGGGGGGGGGGGGGCCCGCAACCCTTTAAAAAAAAATTTGGGGGCCAAAGGGGGGGGGAAAACCAGGGAAAAAAGACCTTTTTTTGGGGAAAAACTCCCGGGGTTTAAAGGGGAACCGGGAAAAAAAAGGAAAACCTGCCCGGGGGGAGAAAAAAAAAGAAAGGGGGGACTTTAAGGGAAAAATTTTTAGGAAAGGGCCAAAAAAAAAAAATTTTCCCCAAAAACCTTAAAAAAAAACGAACCAAAAAAACCGAAGAAATTTTTTAAACGCAAAAAAACCCTTCGGAAACAATTACCAAAAAAAGGGGGGTTTTTCCCTTTTTCAGGACAAAACAGTCCCCCCCCAAAAAAACAAAAAAAATTTCAAAAAAAAAAAAACAGGCCCGACAAAAAGGAGGCAGCAAAAAATTGGGGGGCTGTAAAAAGGGAATTTAAAAATTTAAAATCAGGTTTTTTAATTTAAGATTCCCCCCAAATCCCCCCCCCCCGACCTTTCCCCCCCACGCAAAAAAAAAATGGGTGGGATAAAAACTTATTTTAAAAAACGGGGAAAAAAATTTCCCCTTATTTTTTTTTTTTTTTTTTAGGGGGAAAAATTTTCGTTTTTTTTTAAACAATCTCAGGTTTTTCCCCTCCCCTTTTTTTTTTCTTTTGCTTTAAAAAATTTACCAGAAAAATGGGGTTTTATGAGAATTGGGGGGGGGGGCAGGAAAAAGGGGTTTGAAACGGGGGAAAGGGGGGCAAAAGTGGAAAAAGGGGGGGGAAAATTTGGGAGGGGGGGGATTGGGGGGGCCCCGACGGAAAAAACAGGGTTGGGAAATTTTTTAAAATTCCGGCCTTTTTTTTTTTTTTCTGTTAATCCCAAAAAGGGAAAAAAAAAACCAAAAAAAACAAAAAAAAAAAAAAATCTAAAAAAAAGAAAAAAAACCCCCGAAAAAAAAAAAAAAAAAAACAAAAAAAAACGATTAAAAAACAAGCCTTTTTTTTTTTTGGTTTTAAAGGGGTCTTTTAAAAGGAAAGGGAGAAATTTTGGGCCCCCACTTAAAAGGGGTTTTTTGCTGCAGGGTTGGGGAAAGGAAAAATGGGTTTTAATTAGGGAAAAAAAAAATAAAATTTTTAAAAAAAAAAGAAAAGCCCAAAACCCCCAACCCAAAAAGTGGGGGGAAAAACCCAACCAAAAAACCTTGGGGCAAACAAAAAGGGAACGAGGAAAAAAAACCCCGGGGCGGAAAAGGGGGTGATTTTTGCTTTTTTTTTTCCAAAAAATTTTTAGCAGGGTTTTTTTTTTTTTTTTTTTTTTTTTTTTTTTTTTTTTGTTTTTTTTGGGGTTTTTTTTTTTTTTTTTTTTTTTTTTTTTTTTTTTGGGGGACAGCTTTCTTCTTTTTTTCCCCCCCTGAAAAACCCCCGAACCCATTTTCCCCAAAATAAAGGGGTCCCCCCTGACAGTGGGGCCCCAATTTTTTTATTTTCTGTGTAACAGGGAAAAAGAATTTTTTGCGGTTTTTTTTTTTTTTTGTTTTTTTTTTTTTTTTTTTGTTTTTTTTTTTTTTGTTTTTGTTTTTTGGGTTTTTTTTTTTGGTTTTTTTTTTTTTGTTTTTTTTTTTTTTTTGTTTTTTTTTTTTTTTTTTTTTTTTTTTGGTTTTTTTTGGGTTTTTTTTTTTGGGGGTTTTTTTTTTTTTTTTTTTTTTGGGCCCCCTTTTTTTTTTTTTTTTTTAAACCTTTTTTTTTTTCCCCTTTTTTTTTTTTTGGGCCTAAAATTTAAAGGAAAAACCCAAAGGCCCCAAAAAAAAGGGGGGGGGGAGGGGGAAAAAGGGGGGGGGGGGGGGAAGGGGGGGGGAAAGGGGGGGGGGGCCCCCCCCGGGGAAAAAACCCCCCCCCCCCCCAAAAAATTTTTTTTTTTTTTTCCAAAATTTTTTTTTTTTCCCCCTTTTTTTTTTTAAGGGAAAGGGGTTTTTTTTTTTAAAAAAAAAAAAACCCCTTTTAAAAAAAAAAAAAAAACCTTTTAAAAACCCCCCTTTTTTCCCCCCAAACCCCCCCCCCCCAAAAAGGGAAAACCCCCCAAAAAAAAACCCCCAAACCCCAAAAAGGGGGGGGGGGGGGGGG
>JAMYXO010009142.1:5000-10047 GCA_033310375.1 Conus canariensis
TTCCCCTTCCCCCCCCCCTTTTTTTTCCCCCTTTTTTTTTTTTTTTTTTTCCCCCTTTTTTTTTAAAAAAAGGGGTTTTTGGGGGGGGGGGTTTTTTTTTATTTTTTTTGGGGGGGGTTTTCGTTTTTCCTTTTCCCCTTTTGGTTTTTTTTTTTTCCCCCCCCCCCCCTTTTTTTTTGGTTTTTTAAAAATTTTTAAATTTTCCCCCCCCAAATTTTTTTTTAATTTTTTTAAAAAACCCCCCCAAACCCCCCCCCCCCCCCCCTTTTCCCCCCCCCCTTTTTTTTCCCCCCCTTTTTCTTTTTCCTTTTTTTGGGGCCCTTTTTTTTCCCTTTCCCTTTTTCCCCCCTTTTAAAATTTTTTTTGTTTCCCCCCCCCTTTTTTTTCCCCCCCCTTTTTTTTCCCCTTTTTTTTAAATTTTTCCCCCCCTTTTTTTTTTTTTTTTAACCTTTTTTTCCCAAAAAAAAAGGGGTTTTTCCCCCCCCCGGGGGACTTTTTTTCCCCCCCGGTTTGGGGTTTTTTTTTTTTTTTTTTCCCCCCCTTTTTTTTTTTTTAGGGAAATTTTTCCCCCCAAAAAATCCCAAAAATTTTTCCCCCCCCTACCCCCCCCGGGGGTTTGGGGAAAAGGCCCCTCAAATTTTTTTTTTCCCTAAAACCTGTTGGGGGCCCCGTTGGAAACCCCGGGAAAAAATTTTTTCCCCCCCTTTTTCTCTCTCTGCCCTGGGCCCCCCTTTCCCCAAATTTTTTTTTTTTTTAATTTTTTTTAAAAGTGGGAAATTTTTTTAAAAATTTAGTCCCCTTTTTTTTTCCCTAATTTGTTTCCCAACTGACTCGTAAAATTTTTTTTTTAAAGGGGTTTTTTTTAAAAATTGGGGGAAAAAAGGGCCCCAAGGCAAAAAGAAAAAGGAAACTGTTCCCCCCCCCCAAAGGAAAACGCAAAAAACCCCCAGGTGCCGGCCCAAAAAAAAAGGCCCCCGGGAACCCGGAAAGCCAATTTTTTTTCCCGCCCGCCTTTAAAAAAAACCCGGCCCCAAAAGATGACCTTTCCCTTTTTCAAAACCCGAAACCCAAACCCCTTTTTTTAGTCCCGGGGGGGGTCCCCCCGCTTTTTAAAAAAAAATAAACCCCAACCCGGGGGGAAAAAACGTTTTGGCCCCCCATTTTTTCCCCCCTTTCCCCCGGGAAAACCGGGGGGGTTGGGGAAAAAACCCCCCCCTTTTTTTCCCCCCCCCCCCCCCTTTTTCCCAAAAAATTTGGAAAAAACCCCCCCCCCTTTTTTCCCCCAAAACCCCCCCCCCCCCCCTTTTCCCCCCTTTTCCCCCCCTTTTTAAAGGGGGGCCCCCCCGCCCTTTCCCCGGGGAAAAACCCCCCCCCACCCTTTTTTTTTGGGGGAAAAAACCCCTTTTTCCCCAAAAAAAGGGGGAAAAAAAAAACCCCGGTTTTTTTTCCCCCAACCCCGGGGGGGGCCCCCCTTTTTTGGGGGGCCCCCCCCCCCCCCCCCCCCCCCCCCCCTTTTTTGGGGGAAACCCCCCCCCCCCACAAATTTTTTTTTGGGGTTTTTAAAAAAAACCCCCCCTTTTTTGGGGGGGGGGGGTTAAAACCCCTTTTTTTAAAAAAAAAATTTTTTTTTAAAAAGGCCGGGCCCCCCCAAAATTTTTTTAAAAAAATTTTGGGGGGTTTTTTTTAAAAAAAAGGGGGGCCCCCCCCCCCCCCTTTTAACCCAAAAAAAAAAAAAAAAAAAAAAATTTTTTTTTTTTTTTTTTAAAATTTTTAAATTTTTTTAAAAGGGGGAAAAAAGGAAAAATTTTTTTTTTTTAAAAAGGAAAATTTTTTTTTTTGGGGGGGCCCCCAAAAAAAAAAAAAAGGGGGGTTTCCCCCCCCCCCCAAAAAAAAAAAATTTTTTGGGGCCCCCCAAAAAAAAAAATTTTTAAAAAATTTTTTTTTTTTTTTTTTTTTAAATTTTTTTTTTTTAAAACCCCCCCCGGGCCCCTTTTCCCCCCCCTTTTTTTTTTTTTTAATTTTTTTTTTTTTTTTTTTTTTTTTTTTTTTTTTCCCCACACATTTGGGAAAAGGGGGGGTCCCCCATTGGTTTTTTTTTTTAATTTTTGAACCAAAAATTTTTGGGGGTTTTCAAAAACTTCCCCTTTTTAAAATTTTCCCATGTTTAAAAAAATGGGGTTTTTTTTATTGAAAGGTCCCCCCAAAAAGGCCCTGCAAAAAAAAAATTCTATCTTCTTCCCCTTTAAAAACCTTTTTTAAAAAACCCCCGTTTTGGGCCCCCCCTTTTTAAAAAAAGGGGCCCTGCATTAACACAAACGTAAACAAAAAAAATTTTTTTTGAAACCCCAATTAAATTCCCCCTTTTTCCCCAAAAACCCATGTGGGGGGGTTTAAAGGGCCCCCCTGTTTTTTTTCCCCGGTGGGGTGAATCCCCCCCCCCCCCAAAACACCAACCCCCCAACCCCAAAACACTAAACCCCCAACCCAAAAAACCCCAAAAAACCAAAACACACAAAAACAACCCCACCCCACCCCAAAAACCCCCCAAAAACATGCCCCCCCAAAAAGGTTTTGGTTTTTTTTTTTGTGCGCCCCACCAACCCCCAAACCCCCCGTACTAAAAAAAAACCCCAACCCCACAAAACACCCCACACCCCAAAACAAAAACAACAAAAACCCCCACAAAACAAAATGGGAACCAAAAACAAACACACTAAAAGCCAAAAAGAAAACCCCCAAAAACAAAAACAACCCCAAAAACAACAAAACCCCAACCCAAAAACACAAAAACACAAAAACCCCACAACACAAAAACCCCAAATTTTTAATATTTCAAAGCAAAACCCCCCTGGCCCCCTTGGCCCCCGGCGACCCCTTTTAAAAAGGGGGAACCCTTTCAAAAAACCCGGTAACCCCAAAAATGCCGTTTTTTTCCCAAAAAAAACCCCCCAGAGAACCACCCCCTGGGGGAAAAGTATTTAAAACCCGGTTTTTTTTTTTTTAAAAGCCCAAACCCAGCTGTTTTTTTTTTTTTCTGTTCCCCGGTTTCCCCCCCTTTTAAAAAAAGGGAACCCCAGCGAAACCCCGGTTAAATTTTAAAACCCCCCAAAGCCCTTTTTTTTTTCCCCGGCAAAACAATTTCAAAAAAAACACAAACCCCCGGGTTCCCCCCCAAAAACCCCCGTCCCCCCAAAATAAACCCGTTTGGGGGCCCTAATTTTTTTTTTAAAGTCCTAAAAGGGCTCCGGCGGTTCCCCCCCCAATTTTGGGCCCCCTTTTCCCGAACCAGAAAAAAAGGGGAAAAAACCCCCCCCCCAAAAGGGCCTTTTTCAGAAAAAAATTTTAAAAAAGGCCCCCGGGAGCCTTTTTTTTTTTTTTTTTTTTAAATTTTTTTTTTCCCCCTGAACCCTTTAAAAAAAAAAAAAAAAGAAAAGAAAAAAGTTTTAACCGGCCACCCCTTTAAAATTCCTAATGGGAAAATTTTGGCCCTTTTTTTCCCCCGTGGGGTTCCCCCCCCCCGGTAAAAATTAAAAATTTTTGACCTAAATTAAAAACTGTGGGGGAAAAAACCCCCAACCCCCAACACACACCAAAACCAAAAAAATTAAATCCGATTTAGGCCCCCGATACTAAAAAAAAACTCATAAACCCCGTTTTAAAAAAAAAAATGAACCCCCCCCTTTTTCCCAAAAAGCCAAAAAATGAAAAAGGCCCCGCCCCTTTCTTGGGGAAAAACCCCGGGCCCCTTTCCCCTAAAATTTTAAAGAGGAAGAGAAAAAAAAACAGGGGAGCCAAAAAAAAAAAAATCCCCCCCCATAACCCTTCCCAACCTCCAAAAAAAATTTTTTTTTTTTTTAACTGGGGGGTGACTTTTTCAAAAATAAGAAAAGGGAAAAAAGGGAAAAATTAAAAAAAGCAAAAAGAAAAAATTTTTTTTTTTAAACACCCTAACCTTCCCCCCAAAATTTTTTAAAAAAAAAAATTTTTTTCCCAAAAAGGCCTTTTGGGGCCCCCCCCAAAAAAAACAGTAAAAAAAAGAGGATTTAGAATAAAGGGGGGGGAGGGGGGGGGACTAAAGGAATTGGGAAAGGTTGTTTGGGAAACGGTTGGGGGGCCCCCCCCCCGGTTTTTTGATTGGGTTTTTTTTTTCCCTTAAAGGTGGATTTTTTTTCCAGTCCCCATCCCCCTTTTTTTTTTTTTCCCTTTTTTTTCCCCCCTTGGGTTGGGGCCCCGGGGGTTTTTTCCCCCCCCCCCTTCCCCCCCGGGCCCCCCCAA
Organism: Conus canariensis; assembly: GCA_033310375.1. Classification (NCBI taxonomy): domain Eukaryota; kingdom Metazoa; phylum Mollusca; class Gastropoda; order Neogastropoda; family Conidae; genus Conus; species Conus canariensis. The sequence continues at coordinate 9,276 of JAMYXO010009142.1, forward strand.
CCCCCCCTTTTTTTTTCCCTTTTCCCCCAAAAAGGTGTTTGATAAATTTCCCCCCGGGCATTTTTTTTTTTTTCATGGGGAAAAGTTTTTGGTTTTTTCCCCAGTTTTTTTTCCCCCCTCTTTTTTGTTTTGGGGCAAGGAAAAATCGACCCCCTTTCTGGGTTTCCCCGGTTTTTTGGGGGCCCAAAAAGGCCCCAAAACCCCCCCCCCCTCCGGGGAAAAAAAACCGGGGCCCCTTTTTTGGACCCGCAAAAACTTTTGGGTTTTTCCCCCTAAAAATAAACCCCCACAAAACCCCCCGGTTGGGCCCCCGGGTAAAAAAACGCCAAAAAATTTTAAAAACGCAGGGAAAACGGGGCCAAAAAAAAAAAATCACAATGCCAAACCTTGGGTTTTTTTGGAACCCAAAAAAAAATAAAAACCATTTTTTACATTTTTTCCCGTTTTTTTGGAAAAAGTAAAAATACAATTGGTTAAACCCTTTTTTCCCCTTTTTTTTTTTTTTTTAAAAAAGGGCCCCGGGAAAAATTTTCCCCCTTTTTTCCCCAAAAATTTTTTAGGGAATCATTTGGGCTTTTTTTTTAAAAAACCCAAAATGAAATTTGGAAAAAAAAAACTCCGGCCCACAGTTGGGGGCCCGGTTAAAAAAAAGTGTGGGGGTTTTTTTTCTCCTTCATTTTGGGAAAATTTTTTTTTTTGGCAGCGCCTTTTAAAAGTAAAATTTTTTTTTTTATTACCCCATTTTTTTTAAAAAATTTTTTTTAAAAAATTT
>JAMYXO010009143.1:0-10047 GCA_033310375.1 Conus canariensis
AAAACACCCCTTGCAAATTTTTTTTTCGGGGGAATTTGACCTCCCCCCCCCCCCCCCCCTCGCCCCCCCCCCCCCCCCCAGCCTCCACCACACCCCACAAAAATAATCAAAAAAACCAATAAAACACCCAAACAAGAAGACAAGAAAAGACAAACAAAACAAAACATTCACTCCGGCCAAGTGGAAGACAGGACAAGACAAAACAAAAACAAAACTTTCTCCAAATGGCCACGATCTGATCAAGACGGAATCTTGTAGCAATTTAGGGGAAAAGACATTAATGAACCGGAAGGCGGATTACAGTAAAACGCCCCATGCTCTCTCTCTCCTCTCTCCCTCCTCTCGATTACCCTCTCTCTCTCTCTCCCTCTCTCCCCTTTCCCTATTTCTCTCTCTCCCTTCTCCTCTCTCTCCATCTCGCATCACTCTTATCCCTCCCCCCCCTCTCTCTCCCCCTCTCTCTCTTTATAATTTCTTTCTTTTCTTTCTGGGCTGTCAGTCTGTCGTGTCTGTCTGTCTGTCTCTCTCTCCTCTCTCTTTCTCACTCTTCAAACTACCGTCTGTTTTGTTTGTCCTGTCTGTCGGGCTCTCTCTCCCCAATCCCTCTCTCTCCCCTTTTCTCTGTCTATCTGTGTCTGCTCTGTCTCTGTGTGTCTGTGTGTCTGTCTCTCTCTCTCTCTTCTCTCTTTCTCTCTGTCCCGTTCTTCTCTTTCCTCTCTTTTCTCTCTCCTCTCTCTCTCTCTTCCTCTCTCTCTCTCTCGCACTCGTTCGTCTCTCTTTCTCACTCCCCCTCTCTCTCTCCCCCCTCTTTTCGTCTCTCTCCTCTTCCCCGCCTCTCTTTTCTGTCCGTCTGTCTTCTCCCCCCCACACCACACGCACGCACCACGGACGTGCCCCCACCACCCCACACACACACACACACACACACACACACACACACAAAACCCACCCACACAACACACACAACACACACACACACACACACACCACACACCACACACACTTACTCCCACCAAACCCACGTACCCTCCAACCACAAAAACCACACAGTGTAATTTATAACCCTCACACCACAACTCACAGTCCAATAAACCCTACACACACCTGAACCGCTCTCTATAACCATACAAACCGTACACGTCTAAACATAACATGCACACCCTCTATAAACCTCACCACACACTGCACACCCGGCTTTCTCTATAACCATCACAACCACAACCCTGCACACCGCTCTCTAAACCATCACACCAACACACGGCACCCGCTCTCTATAACCATCACACACACACTGCACACCCTCTCTATAACAATCTACACCACACCCTGTAACAAAACGCTCCTCTAACCATCACACCACACACAGCACACCGCTCTCTATAACCAATTCAAACACACACTGCACACCGCTCTCTATAACCATCAACCTTAAACCCACCCCCTATCCCCCCTAGTTTTACAAAACACGCAAACTTTGGCCCCCCCCTCCCCCCCCCCCCCCCCCCGTCCCCCCACCCCCCCCCACCCCCCCCACCCAACAACACCCCACAACAAGAACCCACCCCCTGTAACAACCGCTCTCTATAACTATCACACACACCCTGTACACCGCTCTCTATAACCCCCCATTTTTCAAAACAACACCAAAAAAATAACCAAAAAAAAACAAAAAACCACCTTGGCCAGAAAACCAAAAAAACCCTAACCCGGCATTTATTTTTTTTTTTATTTCTCCCCCCCCTCCCCCTAATAAACCCAACCCCACGCACACATCTGCACACCGCTCTCTATAACCATCACCACACCCTGTACACCGCATCTCTATAACCAACACACCACAGTCGCCTGAACGACTACCGATCCTCTAATAACTATCACACACACCGCTGTAACAACCGCCTCATATAAACTATCACACCAACAACGCCTGTTACACCGCTCTCATATAACCATCACACCTACAACCCCTTAACACCGCACTCATCACTCTCACCCACCACACCCCTTTTACCCCGCTCACTATAACGCATCACCACACCCTGGTACACCGCTCTCTATAGACCAAAACACACACAGCCCTGTACACCCGCACTCGCTATAACTGTATCGACACCGCACCCTTGAGACACCGCCTCTCTAAAACGCATCACACCACCCCCCAGTAACACCGCTCACTATAACCATCAAACCACACCCAGTCAAACACCGCTTTCTCATATAACTACTCAACCAACCACCCCTGTTACACCGCCCCCTCTATACCATCAAACCACACTCTGACACACCGCCTCTCTAATAACTCTCAACCACACACAAGCACACCCGCCCTCTATAACCATCCCAAACCTCACACTGTACACCAGCTCACAATAACCCACACACCACACCCTGTACACCGCTCTCTATACACCATCAACCACACACTGTAACACCCTCTCTATAACCATCACACCACACCCAGTACCCCGCTCTCTATAAACCATCAAACCCACAATCTGCACACCCGCCTCTTCTATAACCATCACACCACAACCCTGTACACCGCCCTCTATAACCACACACCAACACACCCTGTAGACCGCTCTCTGTAAACCATCACACCACACTCTGCAAGCCCCGCCACCTATTTTGCGGACGAGGCTCGACTGAGTAACGATGTTCATTTACCTCAGCATCGACAAGCTCTCTCAGAATTTCCGAGTAAACACAGTTGGGCATCAAACGTGATGCACATTTGACGTCATATACAGTACCATGGTTCAGAACATAGCTTTCCACGGCAGTTAGTCAGCTCTGCCAGGGCCGAAATTTTTGTGTGGCTAATGGCAGTAAGAAGACAGTCACGTGACGCCGCACCCTACTTCCTTCCGCGGAAAGGAAAGAAGCCCGGTGTAAACTTTCCCTGTACCATCATTCTCCTTTAGTTTTTCCCCCTCCCCCCCTTTTTTCCCCCCACACTCTCGGCCCTGCCGTCCAGCAAGATGTCTTGTGCCTGTCCACGCTTTCTTTGGCGTTGTGTTAAGATAGCTGGTGTTTGCTTCTCTTTACATTGTATTTGTGTGGCATGCGCGCTGAAACCCTTACCCTTAGCCGGAGGCTTGTGGTTTGGCGTGTTTTATTGATCTTTTATTAACCACAACGCTCTCTGCGTACATGCCCTTGTTCTCGGCACTCCGCGACTTTCGCTTTCCGTGCATCTCGCAGTTCGGAATTTCAGACTACATCGCCTGTTCCACATCCCCTCTGGTAATAGCCTTTGCAGCCCTTTGTCCGCGTAGTCCCAGTTCCTTCCCTTCATTCGAAACCTGATTCGACCGACCTTCCTCGTCGTGTCACTCAGTTATCCATTCCTTTTGCCGTCTTTCACCATTTTGTTTCGACCGGCCAATACCGGCGGCACATACGATCGAGCATCTCGATCAAACAGCGCGATTTCAGTGCATTTATCGCACTACCAGGGCCCCCCGGGGTTTGTTGGGCTCTTTCATCCCTCGATCCCCCTTTTTTGTCTCCCCTTTGCGATCGGCGTTCCGGTTTTTCGCCACCATGCCCCAAAATGGGAGGACCTAACGGGGCGAGCCGCCCTTTGGTTTAGGGTCACTCTCTGCCCCAGGGCCCCAGGCGATTCCAGGGACAAACCGCTCACACCTATGAGGTACGGTCGGTGGGAGGAGGGGTTTCCCCGCGGGGAAAGCCGGGCCATCGTTACTTCCCCTCCCTACCCGCGGGACACCGATCGTTGCGATCGAAGTCGAAAGGGGAATCGGCCGAGTCGAACTGGCAATCGGCTGCTTTCCGACTGTTTTTCTTTCGATACGCCTCTAAATCTAAATCCAAAGGGAAAGGGCCCCAGAAAGGACATGCCCGTTTTAAATCTTTTTCCCCTTTTCGGGAAATCGCCTGTTCACCTTTGATCGCCAAGAGACCTCGCCTATCATCGCTCCGGCGACATCGGCCCCCGGGACCCTTGTGAACCCGGGCCGGGACGGGGGACGACCCCGGGCCGGGAAACAAACCCCCCGTCCCCGCAATGAGACTCGTGACGCACTTCCCCCCCCCCCCCCCCCCACGCGTTGAATTACGCCTCCCCAACCGTCCGGGTTCAGCCACGCCCCGGACACAAGGGGCATCATCATCCGGTGGAGGGTTTGGCGTCTTGTGGGACCCCCCCACTGACCCAACCGGGGTCGGGGCGCAGGCATCGACCAGGTCGGACTCGCCCCCCACCCCCGAGGGTCGAACCACCCCATCGATGTCGAACCTCCCTAGGGGTACAGGATTTTGGGGAGTGGACTTCTTCACTCCCCTTTTGGGGCAACGCTGTGGTCCCTTCCCCCGGGGGGAGGATCGACCACAGGACCAGGGGTAACCCTTTCGTCCTTTGAGGTAGATTCTCCCCGCAGCCATCCCATCGCTTCCACAGCCGGGGGGCTCGGCTACCAAACCCACCCACCGGCCACCCCCATGCAGGGGCCGGCACAGACCCCCCCCCGGGCAGATCAGGGGGCAGTGCTCTCCTGGGGGGGGTGCGAGACAGCTCCCTTTTTGCACCCCCCCCCGGGGCCCCAAGGAAAACCCGGGTTCCCCGGGGAGACCTGCCCCGGGGCCCCACGCCCATCATACTGCCGGGGGCCCGGGTGGCTCTTTTCCCCCCAAAGGATTCAGGGGCTAGGCTGACACCCTTCCGCTCCACCCCCGGGTCGCATGTGGCTCCCCCCCCAGAGGGCGACCTGGCCCCCCTTCCTCTGGGGCGCGCTGTGGGCGACCCCCAGTCGGCCCCCGGTATGGGCCACCGGGACCCATCCTTTTTTTTTTCCCCCCTACCCAACGAGGGCGGGCTCCCACGCCCCCTGCCCTGGCCCTCCGAAGGATCTAAACCCCCCTTTCAGGAATACTCTGACCCACAACTCGAGGACGGCGGCTCCCCCCCCCCTTCGGTGCCCTTTTCCATCTTGGAGAGCGGCGCCCAGATTTTGTTGTTGGGGAATCCCCTCCTGCAACTTTTCCCTTTTACCATTCCACGGGTTCCCCCCCCCCCCACGATCCGGCCAAGGAAGCCCCCCCCCGCCCCTCACCCCCTTTGGGGGACAGATCGGCATTTTTCGCCGGGGGTGCCAGCCGCCCCCACGGGAGACTTTTGTCAGCCCCTAACGCGGCCCGAGGATTTTCCTCAAGACCCCGTCTGCCCCCATGTCCTTTCCCTCTTCCTGCCATCCGGGCCACCGGGGACTTTGCCATTTTCCTGCCGACCTCGGCCACGCCCAACCCGCCCCCCCCCCTTCCACCTCTGTTTCTATCAAAAACTTCGGGAGGGGGCAAAATTGCCGGGACTGCATTCTTCACACCCCGGGGGACACCTTCATTGACTTTTTTGCAGCAGGGGGCGAGCTCGGGGCAAAGGGGGGCGGCACTCCCTCGTGTCTTCGGACCCTGGCGCACGAGCGACCCTACCTGTTTGGCGACCCCCCATGCGCTTTCTTTTCCCAAAAAAAATCGCACACCTTTGGGGTCCAGCCAGGAGACGCCAGCCGATCCCCTTAAAATGCCGTTGGGATGGAAGCTGTGTTACACGCCTTCCCCCGGGGCCGGGGCCTTACGGGCCCCGGGCAGGGCAGCGCTTTTTCGGCATATTTTACTGCTGTCATCACCCATCTCGAGGAAAGCATCAGGGCCCCGGCCTTTTGTGGGGCAACCCCCCCGCCAAAATCGCCCTTCGGCCCTTCCCCCCGGCCCTGCCCTCCTCCAAACCCCAGCCCAAACCCCCCAAAAGCCCCCCCCCCCCCCCTCAAGGCCCACCAACGCCCTCTTCCGCGCGCCAGGCAAACCGAAAAGCCCCCAACAGAATTTCGGTTTGGCCAACAGCCCGGCCCCAAGGTGACACGCCACCTTGGAAGACGAGAACTGGGGCTTTCCCCCCCTCCCCGGCCCCCCGCCCCCCTGGCAGGCATCGTCCCGCATGCCCACCAGTGGGGCGTATGGGACTCAACCCCTGGATAGTGCAGTGTTACAGGAAAGGGGTTCCGTCTCCCCCTGGGCCCGACCACCCCCCCCCCCCCCCTGCACCCTCCTCCCCTTTCCCCCCAGCACCCCCCCTGCCCGGTGGAGGCCCTTCGCCTGGAAGTCAAAGAATTTCCCCGGGAAGGGCGCCATCCCCGAGATACCCCCCCCAAACCCCCGGGGTTTTGTTTCCCGACCTTTTCAGGGTTCCCAAGTCCCGGGAGGCTGGAGGCCCCCCCCGACCTTTCCCCACCACAATTTCCCAACCAACCAACAAGATGGAGACCCCCCCAGACGAGACTCCATCCACCATCGGAGGGGCCATTTTATAGTTTAAGGACCTTTCTTTCAGATCCTCATTCCAACCCCCCCCAAATGCGAGCTCTCGCCCAGTCCGAGATTCCCTTTCCCGGGGAGAGTTTTTGACAAACCACCCCTGCTAGTCTCCCCGACCCCAAGGTCCACCCGCCGAGGGGCCCCTCTCCCCTTTGCCCCCTCCCCCCCACGTCGACAAAGGGCACTTCCTCCCTCTGGGGATGGACCCGTCGCCTCTCATTCCCCTAGGCAGGGTTCCCAAGCGACAGCTCAAAGGGGGTTCCCCCGTCGTTTGGGCGCAGACCACCGCCGCTGGGCCAGAAACCCTTCCCCTCGGGGCCTTGGTTCTTTTTGGGCCCCGGATGGCTCAGCCCCTCCACCCCGACCCCGGAGTTTTCCCTCTCCCTCCCATCCCAGGCCCCGAAAAATTTACACAGACCCCTCCAAATCGGCTGGGGGCCCACTTGGGAGCAGCCGCCTCGGGGGGTGGGGCCCATTGACGCCCGCCCCACATCAAAATCCTGGGAAATGGAGGGGGTCAGGGTAGCCCCCCCCACTTCCAGACCCTGGTCTCGCACCGATTTTTTTCTCCTTTTCATGGGCAACACCCGTTTCCTGTTACCCTCAACAAAGGGTGGGGGGGGGGGGGGCACGCTCCTCAGCCCTTCCCCTCCGGACAGAGGGCCTCCTCCCCTGGGGTCACCACGCAAGAATCACCCTTTGTGCGAGGCACAACGGGGAGCACAACATCCGGGGGGCCCCCTCAGCCGCTCCAGGTCACCTCCCACGGAATGGACCCTCAGCAGCAACACTAACCTGGGTGTGGACACATGGTTCGACCATGATCGACCTTCCCACCCTTTCAATCACGTCCCCAAGTATGTGCTCCCCCCGGACCCTCGGGCGTACGCGATCGACCCCTCTCCCTCCTGGCCCGGGCCTCAAGCTTCCCTTTCCCCCCCCCCCAAACCCCCAAGGTACAGGAAAGGGCGAAATCGAGGACCCAGGCTCATCCTCATAGCCACATGGGGGCCCCTCAGTCCTTTTTCCGGGCCCCTCAAGTCCCTCACTCACACCCCCTCTCCAGTTGGACGCCGGGTGGGACATGCTCAGAAAAACCCCCCGGGGGCCCCCCACTCCAACCCCCAGACTTTTTGCCCCAGCCGGCCGGCCGCCCCATGCGAGCACTCCCCCACCCCCCAACAACGGGCCCAGTCCGCCCTCACATCCCTCCAACCCCGGCACTAAACCTCCGAGCCCTGCCATGGCCCCTCGCAAGCTAGAAACTGAGTCCTTTTTACGGTTACAGAGGGGGGAAATGGGCCAGGGTGCAAAGAAAACCTTTCCACACAACGCCCCTCCTTTATCCAATGGGAAAATTTTCTGTCCCACCTTAAGCCCCACCCACTCCATACGGGCACAGGTCGGCCATCTGCACGACCACCGCCAACTGGGGGGCCTTCCTTGAGAATGCTTCCTTCGCAGAGAGATCTCTAGGGGGGGGCCTTTTGAGCCCCAACCCCCAAGGCGCGTTCCCCTTTGGGACCTTTTCCGCCTTGACTTCTCAGGAAACCACCTTTCGAGCCTATCTCCCCCCTTCCCCTTTTGATCTTCTCTCCATGAAGCCCACCTTTCCCTGCCCTGGCTTTCGCCAGGGCAAAAGCGAATCAACGCTCCCGGGGGGAACCCCAGAGACATTCCCCCCCCCTTCCCCACAGGGACGGCCGCCCCCTTTTAATTTCCTTCCCGAATTCTAGCTAAAAACCCAGAACCCCGGGTAGCCCCCTCCCCCACCTGTAAACCGCTCCTTGGGGGGTTCCTGGGCGGGAAGGGGTGGCACATGGCCCGCCCCCTTTCCAGGGCAAAGACCACGGGATCTTTCGCGCCCCAGGCGCGCTCCAAGCGTCCCTTTTCCTCAACCCCAAAATTTAAGAAAGACATCCAGCGGCATTCTCCAGGGGGGTTGCCAAAAACGGGGAAAACGGCCTTGGGGCCCGGCGCCCGGCCCCCCCGTCGTCCCCCCGAGCCCATGAGGTCAACACTGGGGCTTCGCCTTTTAACCTGTCCCCCTGCGCCCAACCCCCGGAGGGCCCGCCAGGCGTTTGGAAATCCCTAATAAACTTTTTTTTTAAAGGGGCATCCGCATGACCAGGGCTGACGGTTGTAAAAGGGGAACCCTTTTTGGGGGCAAGCGCCCAACGGTTAAACCCCAAAAAACCACTGGGCCCGCCCCCCCTTTTGCGATAAATTCTGCAGGGTTGACTGGACAGATTGACGCCAAAAGGGGGAGTTTGTATTTACCCCTTTTTGGCAGAACTTCCAGCAACTCAATGCCGCCCACCTTCCCACGCCCCAAGGCCTTGGTTTACCGGGCGACAGGCCCGCAATGAGGTGGGGTTTTACAGGGCTTTTTCCTCCGCGGTAGGGTGGGGCGTACGTGACGTTTATTATATTAGCCACAAAAAATTTTCGGCCGGCAGAGCTGTTTAAACTGCCGTGGAATGCATGGCTGACATGATGAACTACCCAAACAGGATATAATACAACTCCCCAGTTTCATCAAAAGGTTCCGCGGGGGACTACCCACGTCGCTACTCACTCCAAATCGGACCACACGCGATTTTTTTAAAGCGTTGAATACAAAAAGTTGACAAAGTGAGGGGTTTTAACATTACCCCAAAGCACTGGTCGCCCTTGGTAACCTACCTGCATTGTCGGCCATCATTATCTTGTATGTGGTGTGTGTGGTTCTGTTTTGTGTGTCGGCAGGGGTGTGGGGCAAGAACAAAAAGTAAAAGGGAAGCCGAGCGCGGGTTTGCTCCTCAGTCACTTCCCCTTGTCCTCTTTCCTCTCCCTCATGGCGTTTTTGCAACATGTCATTTTCAACCCGGGTTTTTAAAAAATAAAGAAAAAAAAAATAAAACTTGAAATTTTATTTCTTGTCTCCTCGCTTTGTATGCGAAACAGGCTACAAAGTCGGGCCAAAGTGCTACCCGGCCAAAAAGCGCAATTTGTTAGGGAAATTTCCCTCCAAAACACAGCCCTTCTTGGGTTCCTTCCAAAAGCATTACTGAACCCTTTCCCAAAAACAGAAGTCTTTTTCCAAGCCATTTTACCGACCATCCCACCTTTCCGATCTGTCCAGCTTTTGGCCGGTTGTACCCCATGCCAGACATGGGCTAAACCCGGAACTTTTTACGTGAGCTGCGAAAGGGTGCGTTCCCCCGGGGGGCAGCAGAAAAAAACTTTAAAAACACCTCAAACATCCTTGAAAGCGTTTAACACAACCCCAAAACCCCGGGAAAAAACCTTTTGAACGAGCTAGAGGCGCTACTCTTCCAAAAAGCGCCATTCTTTCGAAGAAGGAGCACTGCAGCGCAACAAAAGGAGAGACGAGGAAAGCCCCCCAACCCCAATCGGACGGTCTCCCACATGCCTTCCAAGCGCATCGCACTTCCGTGCAAACATCTGCCACCCCGCATTTCCATAAACCTCACCCTCCTTTACCCCCCAAAATGACTGAAGTATCCTTTCGTCTCGACGGACGCGACTTGCCCCCAAATACTAAAGTGGGCCTTTCGCTCGACGGGCAAATGACTGACTCCCAAAGAGACTACAGTGGGCCAAAAGATAAAAAAGACAACAGAAAAACAGACACAGCAGACAAAAAGTCCAAACCGATGTTTCCTTTTTCATTTTTTTTGCTGAATTTTAAATTTATCTATTCTACTTCTT
>JAMYXO010009144.1:0-10044 GCA_033310375.1 Conus canariensis
ATATGGAATTTTGACACAAAATTTCAATTATAAAGTAGTCTATAACAAGTTCACAACAGACTAATAAAATCATAAGTTGTGAATAATTTTGACTGTGATTATTGTAACACCACTGCACCCTCCATCCACTTCTCACCCAGTCCCTCTCACCCCCCCCCCTTCCCCCCTCCCACTGCACCCTCCACCCTGCTGTCCCCTCTGTTCTCTTCTCCTCTCCTACCAACAACTCCTGCACTCTTTTGACCATTTTGAAATGCAAACTGCTGTTCAACACAGACACACACATGCATTGATTTATGCCGATTCAGCAAAGAATTAATTCAAATTACACTACTATAATAACACATCTGTACTTTATTGATATCAACACGCTGGTCATGAATTGTATATTATGTGAGGGAAAAAAGGATGATTGTTTTGCCTCCTGTCACAAAAATCATGTATTAAAGGGGTATGGGTTTGAAAAAAATCACATTTGAAATAAAGGTAGAGAAATGAACATTTATAAGAGTAGTTTCCAGCAAAATTTGGCAGCTATCCATCCCAAATGAATGTTGATTTTTATGAATAATTATAAGTTTTGAGTTGCGTCTGTTGCAGTGGCTTCACTGTACTCCAATGCACAAACTGCTTGTCGTATCAGTCTGAACAGGTCATTGTGCATACAGATGGAGAGACTCTTTTGTCCCATCTTTTTCCTTTCACTGGGAGGTGATTCCAAGAATTTTCATTGCTTCAAACTGACTTATCATCATGACAAAATGACTTTTTACTGAGGTACTTCAAATCGAAACGTAAATTTGCACAAAAAAATGAAAATCTAGTTACAGCACACTGAATGCACTCTTTCCAGCCTGTGCTTGTCATGACCATATTGTGTTTAAAACACGTCAGTAAAAAGTTGTAGACATGTGTTTCAACAGCTAGTGTCATTTGAATGCAAGCAAAAATTGCAAATGGGCTGTTGCATGCTTCACAGAGCTAATAGCAGGTGCTTTCAAAGGACTCACACTCAGCATCAGTGGGTAGGTGCCATGCAAACTGTTGGTTCAATTGGAAATTAATTGTAGTTTTTCATGTGGGCATTATTTCTTCAAAGGAGTCAGAAAAAAAGTTGTGTACAGGCTGCACTCCAAAAATTAATGCTCTAAGGCCTTGCTTAAGGAGTCAAGTATTTATAAACTGGCACAATTAGATTGTTTTGAGAATTTTCATTGTGTCTGAAAAATGGTTCCTTTTTTTTTTTTTTACATATGGCCATCAAGGTAAAAGCCTGGTGGTTCCAAGCAGGCAGATCAAACCCAAAGGAATGGGACGATTCAAGCTAGCACAAAAATAGGGTCACAGGTAAATACAATGGCCTGAAATGTGCCATCAACTTAGAGAAGGTCATGCATTTGAAGATTGATTGTAATTTCATTGGTGAAAATCCCCTAAAGCAAGGGAAATTATTACTGGGAATTGTTCTTTTGATCAATGATCAGTTGGACATTAAATACTGGCTCATTATGATAGGCCTCAAAACGCTTACATGGATTAAACATATTATATATATATATATATATATATATATATATTAAAAGAGAGAGAGAGAGAGAGAGAGAGAGAGAGAGATACATACATACATACATAGTGTTGAAGTGCAAAATCCTAATTGTGGCATGTGACCAGAGATTTTAAACAAAACACTCAGGATTCACCAAGGGAGGTAAGGGGCAGTCACACAACATTTCATCTGCTAAAAGGGGACCGAGAGGACATTGTAGCACTTGGTACACAGTTTGTTAGTTTAATAGCTTTTGCTAAAACATATACTTTTTTTTTCTCGCTTTCCCACCCACCATATCCTCCCACCACCACCACCCCTCCCCCCTCCCCTCTCTCTCTCTCTCTCTCTCTCTCTCTCTAAATGCACACACATTTTTGTTTGTTTGTTTAATATTCTTTTCATACTGGGTGGTATAAAACTGAAAAGTAAGAAAAGAGAGAAGAGAGAGAGGAGAGAGAGAGAGAGAGAGAGAGGAGAGTGTGGTGTGGTGTGTGTGTGTGTGTGTGTGTGTGTGTGTGTGTGTGTGGTGTGTGTGCGCACGCATGTGTGCGTCGTGCGGCACGTGTGTGTGTCTCTGTGTGTGTGCGTGCGTGCGTGCGTGCAGTGCGTGCATGCGTGCATGTGTGCGTGCGTGCATGTGCATGTGTGTGTGTGTAAGAGACAAAGAGAGACAAAGGGTGGAAGGATGTGGGATGTGGGGGATGGGAAAGGGAGAAAAAAAAAATACATAAAAGAAAATTTTTCCAGTTTAATACCACCCAGTGTGAAAAGACGATTAAACAAACAAAAACAGTGTGTGCAAGCGTGTGTGTGTGTGTGTGTGTGTGTGTGTGTATGTGTTGTGTGTGTGTGTGTGTGTGTGTGTGTTGTGTGTGTGTGATGTGTGTGTGTGTGTGTGTGTGTGTGTGTGTGTGTGTGTGTGTGGTGTGTTGTTGTGTGTGTGTGTGTGTGTGTGTGTGTGTGTGGTGTGTGTGTGTGTGTGTGTGTGTGTGCGTGGTGTGTGTGTGGTGTGCGTGTGTGTGTGTGTGTGTGTTGGAAGGCTAGGAAGCATCCAGAAGAATGAATGTGTGTTGGCATTAGCCCAGAAGCTGTGGTATGCACAGGTATAAAAATTCTTTTAAAGTGGTATTGGCACAAATACTAGTTTAAAACAGGTTTGGATTTCACTTTCAGAAACAGTGTGCAAACTAGATTACAGCTCTAGGCATACACTATACAGAGATACAGACGATGAAGACATCACAAAGACAAAAATACGGTTATATATGCTGTCGACAAATTCAACAGACATAACTTTCACAAACATAGAACCCCCCTCCCCACCCCCCCCCTCCCCCCCCCCCCCCCCCCCCCCCCCAAAAAATAAACAACAACGAAACTATTGGTCTTACATTTTGGCAACAAATTCAACTGAGAGAAAAAGAGAAAACATTTGAAAATGCAGCCTGGGAAGAAAGTGGGTTTTTTTGCAGTATATATTTATGTTGTGTGCAATCTACAATTGGGGAAATTCTCAACCATAGCATGGACTGATTGCACGTCTCGCACAATTCTACACTTGCTATTCATCAGTAACCCCCTCCATGCTCTTTTCTCTCGTCTCCACTTTCTTTAAACTGTATTTTGCCTCTTTCCCCACAATTCCCTCAAGTTTAACCTCATCTGTTCTAAAACTCAAGGCTTGTTTTGTCGCACACAAGTAAATAGTGCAAACACACCACACACACACACACACACACACACACACACACACACTGATCAGTGTAAAGCTAAAATCTGTCTACAAGAACCCCAGCTGCATTACTACTTATGTTGACTTTGACCAGATGACTTACACACTTCTCTTGGTTCTTCACCCTTATTCCAGAATATTATGACGATACTCAAAACTCAATTTCATATTTGTTATGAACTATTGTTCTTGCCTTTCTACAAACTTATTATATGAGCCCAACGACAAAAGTTTGCACATGCTTTTAAATGTTCCACTTCAGTGCTTGCTTTGTTTAAAGATTGATGACAGTTTCTGTTAGCCAAAGGGTTGACTGGTAATGAAAATGAAGTATCTTATAAACTGGTTATGAACACCAGATTGCCTCACTGCTCAGCTTATTTGTTGAGTAAGTTGAGTAAGAGTCACAATGCAGCTTAAATATCCTTGTTTTTGGTCATGATTATGGAATAAATACGCAGCTTCTGTGAAATCTCCAAAGCATTGGATTTCACAAAGCCTGTAGAATTCAAAGTACCCTCAAAGATCTCCAGAATGTTGATGTGATAGTTACCTATGTAGATACTATCAAAATTATGTTCTGCAGGTGTGTTTTAAATTTTCAACATCTCAATTTTCTTGTCAGTAAATCTAAGCTGGTCTGATCACGATCAGCTCGAGGGATTTATCTAAAAATTCAATACCACATCAATTTGCTTGGATGTAGTTGTGTGGCCTACTATTGTTTTGAAGTGCAGTCTCTAAAGTTTCAGACAAGAATGGCATCTGCTACGAGCGGCTCCACTGAACCTAGTCAACAAAGCATGGTTTACTCTCTGATCGGTAAGTGCGTCCAGTGTATGTCTAAATTTTAAAATACACACAAAATCATGTTTGCAGAGTTTTGTACGGTAGTGAGTGACTTTTATTTTACTTTTTTAACTTTGAAATAGTGCCCATGTGATAGCAGACCGCAAGCACTTAATCTGTGCCGCAAGTGAAGGCAAGAATGAACGCTCGTTTTGTAATTTTAGTTCTTTGAGCTTAACAGAACAACACTTCTTCATCTTCATCCGTAGAGTGTTCACAATCATCAAGTTGTTTATTCTGATACTTTTAGGGGGGCAGACGAAGAAAAAAGAAAAAGTTACAGCAGGAGGCTGCAAGCTCTTGACCTTAATAGGTCAAGAGTCTCTGATGTCACAGCAGCCTCAGTCAAATTGTCGTTCCACTCCTGGATGGTACGTGGCACTTTACGATGTTCAAATGGTTATTGTCGAACTCAGAGAAATATTACACATTTGAAGTGAAGTTTGTTACCTATGCCATAACTGCATCATTTACGTGTGGTCCTGAAAAAGGAAAAGATTCTGCCAGACTGAGGGACGGCAAGGGCAGATAAAGCAACTTCCTATTGGAGAAGGAGCACTCAGTACTGATCAACGACATGCCACTTTAATTAGTTTAAAGCAAGATTCTAAGAACTTTTAGTGGAAAACATGCCAAATGATTGGAAATTCAAAGACATGATATGCATCTAAATTCCATTAATAATTTGCTGCGTTATCTGAATGACTGAAATAAAATGAAGGTTGTGTCTGTGTGCCTTTTCTTTTTCTACTTTCACTTTCAATGGTGTTAGCCAAAATAAATAATACTGACAAAATTGTACTTAAATCACACACACACACACACACACACACACACACTCTCTCTCTCTCTCTCTCTCTCTCTCTCTCTCTACACACACACACACACACACACACCCACCACACACACACACACACACACACAGAGAAATAGCTTTTATGCACAAATAAAGTGTTTATAGCTTAAAATATAAGTACCCAAGTACATGAGCTCTGGAATATTTTTCAGTTTCTAAAAACATTGTATTTTCAAACAATACATTAATGTACCATAATTTACAAGATTTTAATTTGACTCAGTTGATTGTTTCACAGCTGTATGGGTAAGTATTTTGTAAAATTAAAAACAACAAAAAGTCATCCACGAGAAAAACATGATGCCACTGAAGAAATACGTTGTTTGGGATTCTTTCAGGTCCATGTCTGCATCAACTCTTGGGGAGGTGACCATGCTGACTGATGAAGTGTTGCATCCTGTCAATGATGGAGGACCTGGCTGAGAAGGCTGAGCTTCAACTTCAGCAGTTTCTCCATGGGAGAATTTACAGTACTCCGGCAACACCAGGACAGAGACAAGAAACAGATCACAACAAACTGAACAACTTGTTTGAAAAGGCTTGTCTGGGTGACATGGACAAGTCTGTCTTTGTTCAAACAAAGAAATAGCTCTATGCACCATCATTCAACAGTGAACATGATGAAAAGGAACGAACCCATTTCACAGCTCCTGCTGAAAAAAAAACAAAAAAAAAAACAACAGAGCAAGAACAGCAAAGACTGCTGATGTTAGCCAGGTCCAAGGCACTGTCCCTCAGAGCAGAACATTGTTGTCAAGAAAATCCTGTTGTCCAGGTGAGACAGGAGTTTCTGTTGCAGCAGCAAGCCAAACACCAGAGACTGACTGCAATGAGGGACAGAGAAAGACTGGAAGCAACAGCAAACCAAACACCAGAGACTGACTGCAATGAGGGAGAGAGAAAGACTGGAAACAGCAGCAAGTCAGACACCAGAGATGACTGCAATGAGGGAGAGAGAAAGACTGGAAGCAACAGCAGCAAGCCAAACACCAGAGACTGACTGCAATGAGGTAGAGACAAAGACTGGAAGCAGCAGCAGCAAGCCAAACACCAGAGACTGACTGCAATGAGGGAGAGACAAAGACTGGAAGCAGCAGCAAGCCAAACACCAGATACTGACTGCAATGAGGGAGAGACAAAGACTGAAAGCAGCAGCAAGCCAAACACCAGAGACTGACTGCAATGAGGGAGAGACAAAGACTGAAAGCAGCAGCAGCAAGCCAAACACCAGAGACTGACTGCAATGAGGGAGAGACAAAGACTGGAAGCAGCAGCAGCAAGCCAGACACCAGAGACTGACTGCAATGAGGGACAGAGAAAGACTGGAAGCAGCAGCAGCAAGCCAAACACCAGAGACTGACTGCAATGAGGGAGAGACAAAGATTGGAAGCAGCAGCAAGCCAAACACCAGAGACTGACTGCAATGAGGGAGAGACAAAGACTGGAAACAGCAGCAAGCCAAACACCAGAGACTGACTGCAATGAGGGAGAGACAAAGACTGGAAGCAGTCAAGCCAAACACCAGAGACTGACTGCAATGGGGGAGAGAGAAAGACTGGAAGCAGCAGCAAGCCAAACACCAGAGACTGACTGCAATGAGGGAGAGAGAAAGACTGGAAGCAGCAGCAAGCCAAACACCCCGAGACTGACTGCAATGAGGGAGAGACAAAGACTGGAAGCAGTCAAGCCAAACACCAGAGACTGACTGCAATGGGGTAGAGAGAAAGACTGGAAGCAGTCAAGCCAAACACCAGTGACTGACTGCAATGGGGGAGAGACAAAGACTGGAAGCAGCAGCAAGCCAAACACCAGAGACTGACTGCAATGAGGGAGAGACAAAGACTGGAAGCAGCAGCAAGCCAAACACCTGAGACTGACTGCAATGAGGGAGAGAGAAAGACTGGAAGCAGCAGCAAGCCAAACACCAGAGACTGACTGCAATGAGGGACAGAGAAAGACTGGAAGCAGCAGCAGCAAGCCAAACACCAGAGACTGACTGCAATGAGGGAGAGACAAAGACTGGAAGCAGCAGCAGTAAGCCAAACACCAGAGACAGACTGCAATGAGGGAGAGACAAAGACTGGAAGCAGCAAGCCAAACACCAGAGATGACTGCAATGCAAGACTGGAGAGAGCAGCAAGCACCAGAACTGACTGCATGGGGAGAGCAAGACAGAGCAGCAAGCCAAACACCAGAGACTGACTGCAATGAGGGAGAGACAAAGACTGGAACAGCAGCAAGCCAAACACCAGAGACTGACTGCAATGAGGGAGAGACAAAGACTGGAAGCAGCAGCAGCAAGCCAAACACCAGAGACTGACTGCAATGAGGGAGAGACAAAGACTGGAAAGCAGCAGCAAGCCAAACACCAGAGACTGACTGCAATGAGGGGAGAGAAAAGACTGGAAGAGCAGCAGCAAGCCAAACACCAGAGACTGACTGCAATGAGGGAGAGACAAAGACTGGAAGCAGCAGCAAGCCAACACCAGAGACTGACTGCAATGAGGGAGAGAAAGACTGGAACAGCAAGCCAAACACCAGAGACTGACTGCAATGAGGAAGCAAAGACTGGAAGCAGCAGCAGCAAGCCAAACACCAGAGACTGACTGCAATGAGGGAGAGACAAAGACTGGAAGCAGCAAGCCAAACACCAGAGACTGACTGCAATGAGGGAGAGAGAAAGACTGGAAAGCAGCAGCAAGCCAAACACCAGAGACTGACTGCAATGAGGGAGAGACAAAGACTGGAAGCAGCAAGCCAAACACCAGAGACTGACTGCAATGAGACTGGAGCAGAGAAATGACATGGGAAGCTGAGCCAGCAAGCAAACACCAGAGACTGACTGCAATGAGGGAGAGACAAAGACTGGAAGCAGCAGCAAGCCAAACACCAGAGACTGACTGCAATGAGGGAGAGACAAAGACTGGAAGCAGCAGCAAGCCAAACACCAGAGACTGACTGCAATGAGGGAGAGACAAAGACTGGAAGCAGCAGCAAGCCAACACCAGAGACTGACTGCAATGAGGGAGAGACAAAGACTGGAAGCAGTACAAGCAGTAGGGCAACAAGGGGGACTTTATCTGGACAGAAATAGCGTGGACTTAGCCAGCCAAATTCGAGCTCTCCCTGTCCAGCTGCGATACACTGAGCAGTGTTTGGCAGCACCAGCACGCTTTTCAACATCACCAAACTTACTGTTGATTAGGTTAAAACAAGCTTGATCCAGTACTTAGAAACCCTGGATAGTGCAATTGATCCCCTGTCTCAGGTGCCCACTGCTCTATTTTGCCTATTGTTTTACATGTGCTTGATTCTTAATTAATTTCAGTGCGTGATATACCCTCACTTGTACATGTGAAACCTTGATGGAGTGCCAGTTTTGGGAATCTTGACTGCAGATGCAAATATAATGCTATGACATTATATTTCCCTTGACAACTTTAAATTATATAGCTCCAAGCCATCTATGTTTTTAATCAGCTTTGGCATTATGTCTCTGATGCTGTCCTACACCCTTTCTGCTTATGATGACTACAGATGCATCTTCATCAAATCAAGGTATATTGAACTGAAGCAAATGTTAAAATGAGAGGATATTATTTCTGCAAGACTGTAGACAAACAGATTCCAGGAAAAAAAAAACATGATGCAAACACACATATCCACCACCACAACACCAGCTGGCAATGTTCTCTACCACCACCCACACACCACCATACCCCCCACAATCTACTTTATATGCTACAGCTACTTCCTTTCACTCTCCCCACACTCTTTCCATTCTCTCCCATCAACTCTTTACTCACAGACCTACTCTTCTCTTTCTACACTTTTTTTTTAATTTTCACATTATTATAATATTATAAACTCCCTCCCCCTTCCCTCCATCCTCATGTCATCAACATCAAAACCTAGCATGCATCTATCCACCACCGTAACACCAGCCCACTATGTCCTCCACTAACATACACTCGCACTGCCATACCCCCCACTATTTACCCCATACAGAACTTAGAGCTATCTCCCCCCCCCCCCTCCAACACACACACACACCCTTTCCTCTATTTTCCATCTTATTTTCTTTCAATTTCATATATATATACTATCTCCTGTACATGATTTTTCCCTTCCCTCTTTCCTGCATCATATGTATGCAGATGGAGGTGGAGGTATACAAATGACCCCCCCCCCCCCTTTTTTTTTCAAGAGACATATTAACCCTTTTCTCAATGATCATTTCCATTTGTTTCCAAGTACTATTACATTAACACCAACATTATTTCACTTCTTACAATAAGTATCATTATTATCATCATCCAACAGTATATTTATCACAATCTGTATCATTATTATCATCATCTAACAGTATATTTATCACAATTTGTATCATTATGATCATCATCCAACAGTATATTTATATCACAATTGGTATCATTATGATCATCATTCAATGGTAATGTTTACTTTTCCAATAATACTGTTTACATGAATATTCTCTGTGTGTGTGT
The DNA here is from genome assembly GCA_033310375.1 of Conus canariensis. Classification (NCBI taxonomy): domain Eukaryota; kingdom Metazoa; phylum Mollusca; class Gastropoda; order Neogastropoda; family Conidae; genus Conus; species Conus canariensis. The sequence continues at coordinate 9,495 of JAMYXO010009144.1, forward strand.
GTGTGTGTGTGTGTGTGTGTGGTGTGTGTGTGTGTGTGTGTGTGTGTGTGTGCATGTGTGTGTGTTGTTTGTTTTTTTGATAGAGATCTATAGACATGTTAACCCTTTTTCTCACTGGGCATTTCCATTTCTATCCAACCACTATTACCATCTTGATATCAACATTATTTCACTTATAAAATGACAATTAGCATCATCCAGCAGTAATTTTTACTTTTCCTTTCCCTCTTCCCTGTCCATATGTGTGTGTGCAGGTGTAGGAATTTGAGCTCCTCCCCGCCCACCCCCCCCCCCTTTTTTTTTTTTCTTAAATTGTAAATTCCCTGGAGCCCCTTCTTCCCTTCACCAACATGACATCAACATCCACAACTAGCATGCACCTATCCACCACCGCAGCACCAGCCCCTATATCCTTCACCAACATGACATCAACATCCACAACTAGCACGCACCTGTCCACCACCGCAGCACCAGCCCCTATATCCTTCACCAACATGACATCAACATCCACAACTAGCACGCACCTGTCCACCACCGCGGCACCAGCCCC
>JAMYXO010009145.1:0-10043 GCA_033310375.1 Conus canariensis
ACCCCCGGGCTGCCTACCTGGAGGCCGACTGAAGAGCTGCCACGGCGCTTCATTCAGCTTTCCTGTGTCATCCGTCTATCTTACTGTTTTCCTTTGCTTTTCTTTTCTTTCCATTATTTTATCAGAGTACATGCAATGTAAAACGTGTCCCCTACCAAGGGCCAAACGGGGCCTTCTCTTCCGAAAGTTGGTGAGGGGATTTACGTGTGTCAAGATGTTACCAATTCCTTAAAATTGTTAGTCCATGCTCCTGTTGTGAAGACTGCGGGAAAGATTTTTAGAATCACGTTTGGTCCCGCCTCTATGCTGATGGTCAAGAAGCACTGTATTTGGACTTCTCGTAGAAGATTTGAAAAGCGACCATCTGGAGAAAACGGTGACAAGTAAAGGCAAACCCTGTTGTCATCAAGGCCCATTTTTTGTTTGTTTGTTTTTTTTTTTTTTTTTTTTTTTTGGGGGGGGGGGGGGGGGGGGGGCTGGACTTTCAGGCTTGGTAATCACAAACCTTTTTTTAACTCAAGACTGAAAACAAATCTCCCCTCCCCCCCCCCCCCCCCCCCCCCCCCCCCCTTTTTTTTTTTTTTTGGGTGAACGTGTAGTTGCGCAAAGAAAATATGTCAAAGCAGGGGCGATAGCGGGTCGCTGCTTTCAGCCAACGTTTTGGTCGTCGGGCACCCCACCTGGAGTTTAGGGGTCCCCCCCCTACGCAGGTGACGGGGGGGGAGGGGGGGGAGGGGGGGGGAAAAGGAGGGGGGGGAGGGAGAGGAGGGGCCAAAGGCTTTTCCATTCCCATGCTTTTTTGCTCTTAGTTTCTTTATTTTGAAAGGTAAAATGTAAAAATTTTCATTTTCAAAAAATTCCCCTTAAAGGTAAGCTTTTAAAGCAAGCAAACACACACACACAAACACACACAACAACAACACACACACCACACAACACACACTGTCTCGCCTGCTGCTCGTCTGTCCCCTCTCTCTCTCACCACACAACCACACACACCACTTTTAAACACCATCACACACACACCAACACACACACACACACAACAACCCTCTCTCCTCTTCTCTCCTCTCTCTCCGTCACACCCCTCCACCTTCCCGCTCAAACGCACGACGGCAACAAAGAAGGCCCCAAGACTGTAAAAATTAGCCGTATCCAAGGGGGAACCCGCGCTTTATTAATGCAAGGCGCTGCAGCGGGCCCCTTCTCTTCACGAGACCCCGATCCCAATCCCCTTTTTCACTGTATATTAACTTTTCACCCCATCCATTTTCGGACTGGACCACCAAAACGCATGTGCTTTTTTCATAAATTAGAAGCGGCGGGGGTGCACCGTACCAAGAGAGCCTCTCTTTCCCCCAGTGACAGAAATCCCTTGATGAAAAGCAGGGGTTTTAGGGGGACGACTGCTCTTACCGCGGCTACTTGTCTTCCATGCACATGGGGTAGTGTGTATTACCAGTAGAGTGCAGCAGTGACACGGCATGATCCCCCCCCCCCATTGTGATGGGACATGACCGGACTGCTTGGTTTTGCAAATAACCCGGGCTTTGAACGGGTGAACGGCGAAGTTTCCCCCTACCAACCAAGGAATTAACAGAAGTGGACCAACACTGGGGGGACATATCAATGTTTTTTTGGGGGAGAGAGAGAGAGAGAGAGAGAGAGAGGTTTGCACGGTCAAATTTCCCCTTTTTCTATTTTGAACCCCTTTTAACTGGGTAAAAAAATATTATTGTAGAGGGCGAGTTCACACGAAAATTTATTTTGGGGAAATCCGTGTTCAGCCTTTGTTTCGTCGCCACGCCCAAAAAAATAGTAACTTGTTCTGTTTGGGAAAAAGTCGGTCGGGGACCATTTGTTGTACACAATTTTCCCCCACCGGAGGGCGTTCCGCTGTCCGTCATTCCCGCCTTTGCGCAATCCACGAACAATGGATAGAATGCGCACTGTCCCTCCCCACCCCCTCGAGGGGGTGAATTCCGCACGTTCCCCCACACCAAGATGTTTACCCGGCCCTTTATACTCACTTAATCAAGTCAAGGGTTTCTGTATTTGTCGCGTTCGTCCGGTACGTGTCTGACTATATTTAAATGGAAAAGGTGTGCCCGTCTTGAATAAAAGTTAATTTGTGTCGTTTTTTTTCTCTGTTTTTGTTCGTGTAATTGCCCCGGGACGGGGTGGGTTTGACAAGCTGGAACATCCATTTTTTTTTTGTTCCTTGTTTTTTCTGTGTGCTCTGGTTGTCATATCTGAGGCGATTCGTGTCGTAAGCAGCTTTTTTTTTGGGAGTTAAGGGCGTGTATTCATTTCATCACGGAGCAAGAGTTCCCCTATTTTCTTTTATTTGCTGTTTACTGTCCCATCCGATAAGTTTTCCTTTGTTTCAACAGACGAGGGTTCCCTGTATTTGTTACGTTATCCAAGTGTTTTTTTGACAAAATAAAATCAAAAGGGGCTTGCCTCTTGAAAAAATGTTAATTTGTATTTTTTTTTTCTTTTCCCTCCTTTTCTTTTTGCTGTTAGAGGGTTCGGGTCTTTTTGTTGGGGGTTTGCTCTTGTTGCATTTCGTAATGCGATTAGGCGTCATTCACGACATTCATTAGGCCTTAAGGGCGCCGTTTCTTTTATCATGGGAAATGTTAATGATTTTCAATTGAAAAGTGCGATTGAGTCCCACTTGACTGCACATTTAATACCATTTTTTTACGGTTTTGTTACCACCGTTTACATAAACTGTTTTCTCCCCCCTTACCTCCACCCACTCTGACGTTTCCAAATCATTTAGGAACGGCCAAAGGGCTAAATAATTTGGCGTGGAGAGGTACATGGGGACACCAAGAACCCTTCACATGAGCGTGCGAATGTCCTTACGGGTACACCCCATTCCCAATTTTGAGCCCCACTGCGCAAGAGTTTTAAAGCCATGGGTCATGAACAAAAAAAAACCCGGTGAGGGGATTTAATTAAAGGGAGGGTCCGTCCTCGACAAAACGAGTCCTATTATCTTTTGCCCATCGCGCTGAAAAAAAACAAGTACCCCGCCAAACATGGTTGTGCATTATTATATTGTAGTCCACCCGTTCCCCCTCAGAGCTAGATTACCGAAAACCCCTTACCTGGGAACTTATCGCCAATCCCTGGGTGGACTTTGGGCCCCAGCGGGGTAGGGTGTGTGTCACATGGCCCTTTAGGAGCTATCCTCCCAAAAGGACGGCGTATTACGCTCAACGCCCACGCATTTTCGGGGGGGGGGGGGGGGGGGGGGGGGGGGGGGGGGGGGGGGGGGGGGGGGGGGGGGGGGGGGGGGGGAAGGGGGCCCAGCCTGGGCCAAACCCATTGAAAGCCCCTAAGTTGTCTTTGGGACGCATGGGGTTTTGTGCTTCCCGTTTTTCCCCGGTGTGTGACGTCACACCAGTTCCCGCGTTTTGGGGGGGGAGATTTTAAGCGGGGAGTTTGGGGTTTCGGTATGGGTCCGGGATTTTCTGTTATCCTTCCGTCTTGCATACCCCGGGTTTTTTGGGATTTTTACGGCGGGGGGTGTGGGTTTGGAGTCTCGCTTTGGTCAAGGGGGAAAACACTGTCTTTGTTACAAGTCATTTCCGTTAGCTGAAGGTTTTCCAGTGCGGGGGTTCATTTTTTGTGTTTGGGCGGGGACCCGGTTTTTTGTTGGTGCGGACACCCCCTGGAGAGTTTGCCTTTTGGGTTTTTTTTCTTTTTCTGACAGGTTTTATAGCACGAGGTGTTTTTCTGTTTGGGCAAGTGGGGGGTTGTATGGGAGTTGATTTTGTGTGTGTGTGCTGTGTGTGGTTTTGTCACCACGTGTTGTTTGGTGCTTTGTGTTTTTTCTTTGTGTTTTCTTTTTCGCTTTTTTCTGTCTTCTTCTTTTGTTTGTTTGTTGGTTTTGATTTTCGGGGGGTTTTTTTTTTTTGTTTGTTTTTTTTCTTTCGTGTTTGTGCCCCTTTTTCCCTTTTAAAAAAAAAAATTTTTCTTTTCTTTTTCTCCCCTTTTTTTTCCTTTCTATTTTCTTTTTTTTTTGTTTCTGTCTGTCTTTCTTTTTCTTTTTTCCCATCTTCATTGTTTTTTTCTTTTTTTTTTTTTTCCCCCTTCGCTTTTTCCCTTCCTTCTTTCTTTTTTTTCTTTTTTTGTTTTCTTCTTCTTCCGTCTACTCAGACGTTCAGTCTGCCGTATAAAAAAATTTTCTTTGATTCTGTTCACATTTCTTTTTCCCCTTTTTCTTTCTTTCTTTCTTTCTTTTTTTTTTATTTTCCTTGCCGTCCACAAAAATGATGCCTACCCGGGGTTTCAGTAGACTATACTTCTTTTTTTTTTTTTTTTTGCCTAGTGTGGGTGTGCGTGTGGTGTGTGGCGGGTGTGTGTGGGGGGGTTTGTTGTGGGCGGGGTGTTGTGTGGTGTGTGGGCGGGCGTGCGGCGTGCGCGCGGCCCACCAAACGTTTCCCTTTTAAAACTCATTTTTACCTTTGTTTGTAATCTTTTTTTTTAAAACAAATTACTGCCCAGTTTAACCACGTTCCCCTAAGAGGGGGTTTGGCGCATTAAAGGATCGGGCATTTCACCACAAAGAAAATAAAGGGGGGGGGGGGGGGGGGGGGGGGGGGGGGGGGGGGGGGGGGAAGGGGGGAAGAGGGGGGGGGGTATCAATGATCTCCTGATGCTGTGTGAGACCAACAAGGGGGAAAGAAACACGCACTGGCCCTTTTTTGGGGGAAAAAAAAAAAAAAAAAATTTTTGGTGGGGATCCCTAAAACAAACGCATTTTCCCCAAACTTTCAATTAGTTTAAAAAACACCATGGGAAATCGCGAATCATTTTTAACCCTTTTCCGCGGGTATTGATTTCCGCCTTTTTAGCTGTTCGGTCCGGCATTCCCTTAACGGGAGAATTCAGAAAGAGGGGGGGTTTTTACCCCCCCAAAAGACATAGCAAACGAAGTACAGGACAAGCATTGTATGCATTTCGCCTCTTGGGTCTTCTTCGGCAATTTAAAAAAAAACCCCTTTTGGGACAGGGAACACAAGAACGAGAAACCCTTATCTTCTCAGGTCCCCCGCACGCCCAAAATGGCCGCCGGGATGGAAACGAGTCCCCCAAAAATCTTTTTGAGAGAGTGGAGACGCACTGAACCAAAGACGCAGTGGTCGTTTCTCGACACTTGCCAGTGAAGCGACACATAAGACTTGACCAGACCCCCTACAACACGATCAGTTTTCATAGTGTTTAATTCTGCGCTTCAAAGCATTTGGTGTGTAGACCCCCCCCCCCCCCCCCCCGGTCAAGTGCCGCAAAAGTTTTCCCAGGTTATCGAAATTATCATGATGCAGGTGCTCAGGGATTAAACTCAAAAACCTTTTAGTGGATCTGGCTTTTGCCTCTTGGCCCTTTAGAAAACCATTCAAAACCTTTTTTTTTCTTGTCTTTTTTTTTCCTTCCCTTCCCTTTCCCTTTCCTTTAAATTTTTAAAATTTTTCTTTTTTTTTTTTTTTTTTAAAATCTATATAACGATTTAAACCGTGTCTGAGAGAGTATTTTTAAAACATTTCACATCGTGTCTGAGAGTGTGTCCCACTCTCAACAAGATGTGAAATCGTTTTTAAATATCATTTTTTTCTCTCTCTCTCTCCCCCCTCTCCTCCTCTCTCTCTCCTCTCTTTCTCCTTCTCTTTTTCCCTTTTTCCTTCTTTCTTTTATGACATTCAGCTTTAACGTCGACGGTACAGGGGGGGGGGTTATGGCTGAGGGATTGGGCCAAACGCCTCCACGAAAAAGGGGCAAAGGAGGGGGAGGGGGGGTGGAGGACAGATATCGCACTGGGGCCATTAAACCGACAAAGGGGACAGTGCCAATCTATTGTTTTTCGAGAGGCGGCAGAGGGGCGACACCAAACACGTGCGGCGAATGACGGCTCCCGCCAAATGAACCCAAATAGAGCATTTTCTGCTGTTTTTTTTTTTTTTTTTTTTTTTTTTTCTTTTTTTTTTCCTTTCTTTTCTTTTTTTTCTTTCTTTTTTTCTTTTCCTCTTTTTTCTATCTTTCTTCAGGTCTTTATTGGGCTTTCTTTTCTTTTTGTCTTTCTTTCTTCTTTTTTCCGCTTTCGCTTTTTTTTCTCTTTTCCCCCTTCTTTCTTTGTTTTTTTTCTTCTTCTTTCTTTCTTTTCTTTTTTTCTTGCTTTCTTTCTTTCCCCTTTCTGTGTTTCCTTTCCTTTTTCCCCCTTTTCTTCTTTTTTCCCTTCCCTTTCCTTCTTTTCTTCTTCCCCTTCCTTCATCCTTTAACCTTCATCTTCCCTTCTTATTTAAAGGGGGTTTTTTTTTTTTTCCCCTTCCTTCTTTATTTATTGTTAAAACCACCATGAGCGGGGCCATTTTTTTTTAACCAGTTCCCCCGAAGGGTTTTGGTAATAAGGTCTCCAAGCTCAAAAAAGAGAAATGGACTGTGAGCGAATGATTACGTTCTTTCCCGTTCCCTACCTTGTTTCGTTTGGGACCCGGGTTTTCTAAAAAACTTTTTTTCTTTTTTTGGGGGTTTGTTGACGGGCGGGTTGGGGTTGGGTTGGGTTTTTTGTTTTGGCGGATTATTTTTGACTGTTGGGGTATGACACACATTGAAGAAAGTGTACGGGGGAAATGTGTTCGGGACCCGGGGCGTAAGGGAGACGGTGGGAAAGTAAACTGACTGATTTAATTAATTTTTTTTGTTTTACTCCCTTTTCTCTTTTTGTTGCCTCTTTTTCTCTCCCTCTTTTCCTCTCTCCCCTCTCCCTCTCTCTCCTTTCCCCCTTTTGGGTCGCCCCTAAAAAACACTATCCCGCAATATTCCCCCACACCCACACACCACAAAACACCCCACTTTCCCCCACACAACCCCCCACACACACCCCACCCCCACCCCACGCAACCCCCAACACACACTACCCTCTCTTCCCCACCGGGGGCCCCCTTTTTTTTCCTCTCCCCCCCCTTTCTCTCTCTTCTCTCTCTCCCCCCCTCTCCTCTCTTTTCCCCCTCTCTCTTTTCGTACGCAAGCGCTCGCCGGGTGCATAATTTTGGGGGGTGCTGTCCCGTGTTTAATTTTGTTTGGGGGTACCGCCGCGGGGCAGAGTGTGTGGGTGTGTGTGGTGTTGTGTGGTGTTTGGGGTGTGGGTTGGTGCGGGGCAGACCGAGAGACGCCCGATAAAAAAAAAAGAGACAGAGAAAGCCCAGAAAGGGCCTTTTTGTCATGAATTTATAGTGCCCATCCCATTGCTCGTGAAGGGGGTTATTTTGGGGGCCCCCCGCTGCGCCTACTAATTAACGAAATAACCGACAAGGGGGAATAATTTTAAAAATTTTCGAACCAGAACCCCTCGTCCTTTTAAATTTTGTGCTGACTTTTTCCCCCTTTTGTTTTGTTTCCTTTTATTGCTCTTTTTTCTCTCGGACTGTCTGGGCTGTCTGTCCTTCCCCCCCCCTTCCTTCTCTCTCCCCTCCCTCCCCTTTTTTTCTCCTCCTCTCCTCTCTCTCTCCCCAAACAAATTGAAAGTGTTTTTATTAACGTCCTACCTTTGTGGCTTGTAGGGGGAAAATTTGATGGGCTTCCAAAGCGGAAAAGGGAAAAATTTTTTTTTTTTTCCCTTCCTCCTTCTTCTCCTTTTTTCCCCCTCCCCTTTTTTTCCCTTTTTTTTTTTCTTTTCTTCCTTTCCCTTTCTTCTTCTTTTTCTTTTTTAAACCCCTAATGTTCAATGCTGGAAAAAATTTTTTCTTTTCTTTCCTCTCCTTTTTTTTGTGATAAATTTTAAAACGTTACAAATTTTGAAAAATAGGGATTTTTCATGTGGGCAGAACCATAAAAACCCCAAACGGTTTCCCCCCGGGACAGTAAAATGTCAGGTTTTTTACAGTTTACAACCCCGGGGCTAAACCTCCCTTGGGGAAAAATCGAGGGGGTTTTGGTGGAAAGTTAAGGGGGGTTTGTTTATGGGGGGGTTTTAGGGAGGGGGGGAACGGGGGGTGTGTGTGTTTTGTGTTTGTGGTTGGGGTGGGGTAGCGCGCCCCGAGAGAGAGAGAGAGAGAGGGGGGGGGGGGGAAGGGAGGGGGGGAAAAGGGGAGGGAAAGGGGCAAGGGTTCTACAAGAAGACCAGAAGCCGCTAAAATGGCGCGTGCCTTTTCCTGAAAGTCTGAAAATTTTAACGGTGTGTGTGTAGTGTGGTGTGTGTCGCGCGCGCACGGCGTGCGTTCGTGCTTTTCACGGGGGAAACGGGGTTTTTTTTTCATTTTTTTTGTTTTTGTTGTTTTGCCCAAAAGACAGACGATGACTGACAGAAAATTTTAAGGGGGGGAATGACGGTTATTCAACTGAATCCAACCCCAGAAACAAAATTTCAACATTTTGATTAAGGGGAAACCCCAAAATAAAAAAGGAAACGACACCCGGGGAGAGGGGAGGGGGTGGAGTTAGGGGGGGGGGAGGGGGGGGGGGGGGGGGGGGTGGGGAAAACATCGCCACACAAATCATTTTACTCCGGGGGAAGGGTATAGAAAATGTCCGAAAATATTGGCCCCTTTTTTTTTTTTAAAAATTGGAAAATGGGGAAAAACGGAAATGTCAAAGTTACATTGCTAGAAAGTGTTAGAATCCCACGGAAATGTACTAACCGCCACAGACAGCTATAACTTTTTACAATCACTTTAATTTCTATTTAAGGAAAGGTGTACTAAGCTAGCCAAAAGGACCCGATCTGAGGACGGATCCGCACTGAAAGGAGCGGTGCTCCTTTGTTCCCCCCCCCCCCCCCCCCCCCCCCCCCCCCCCCCCCCCCCCCCCCCCCTCTTCCACATTTGATACCAAGTTCAGTGTTCCACCAACGTGCGGACAGACAGACAAAAAAACAAACAAACCAACAGACGGGTAAAACCATCACCCCTCAGCGGAGGTGTGGCGAGTTTCTAAAATTAAAAGTCAAACACCAAACCTCTGATTTAAACTCCAAATTTTCGTGTAAACCCATTCCATTAAATTCCAACAGGATTCGGTTCAAAAAAGGCAACACGTTTTTTTTTTTTTTTTTTTTTTTTTTTTGGTGCCCCCGTGCAAAACAGTACCGCCATTATTCCACGCAACCCCTACCCCCCCCCCCCCCCCCCCTTCCCCCTCCGAACCAAAAAACAGCGTCCCCAGATTTGGGCCCCCGAAAGGGTCGGTATTCTCACTCCTCAAACTGTCCTCTCGTGGGGAATGGATCTGGGGCTGTTTCAAAAAAAATGACCCACCCTCCCCCTTTTCGTTCATCCTCCGGAGCCGGTGACCCAAGTGGGCTTGGGTGATTTATTAATTTAATGGGAAAAAACGCGTTCCCCTCGGGGACAAAGTGGGGCAGCTTGCCTTTGGACGGCCCGAGAGAGAGAGAGAGAGAGAGGAGAGAGAGAGAGAGAGGAGAGGATTAGCGGGCTTTTTTTTCCATGCTTCTGTCCAGCAGGTGAATGCCAAAAGATTCGACCGACCAATAGCAAGACAGTTTAAGAATCTGACCAATCACGTCGCCGGGCTACAATCGACATTTTTGAATAAAACACAGAGATGGAAAACAAAGACGGTAGTTTTTCTTTAAAAAAAAAAAAAAACAAAAAAAAAACAAAAAAAAAAAATTTTGTTTCAGGTTTAAATCGTTTTTTTTAAAATCCACTCCCCTTCGACGTGAACAAAACAAAGCTGGTCTTAAAGGTTGGGGGGGGGGGGCAAAAAGGAAACTTTTGGGGTTATGTTTCACCGTTATTTTTTTTTTCCCCCTGCACCAGTAAAGGTTTTGTGATGATAGGGAAAAGTCCCCGGATTTTTACTCCCTCATTCCCACCATTTCCCCCTGGCCGAAACCCTCGGTTTAGCTCCGGTTTTAAAGGGAAGAAAAGCGTCGCTTCAATCCAAGTAGGGGACGACACGTTTCTTTAAGAGACTAAGAAGACCCAAAAGCAGGAGGTTGTTTCATTCTCCGTAATTGCTTTCAACACACTAGTAAACATTTTAGAGGCGAACAACAACCCTCCCCTTTTTCC
>JAMYXO010009146.1:0-10043 GCA_033310375.1 Conus canariensis
TGCCGTTTTTTATCTTCAATTTCTGTTCGTTTGTAAACACCATCGTCAGTGTACTCAAATCCATAAACATTTCCTGCCACTCCTATCAGATCAAACTCGGCTGTGTCTGCTAGATCTTTTAGCTCTACTGCAACGCATTTAGGAGCTAACTCTGCTTTTTGATTCTGGCCCTCGAGACATTCTTTTTAATATAAACAATTTATTATAAACAATCTATAATAAGCAATCTATAATAAACAATCTATAATAAGCAAACGTATTGAACTGGCGGGTCAGTCCGTAAGCATAGTTTAGCGTGCTTAGATTTTTCTAGCTGCTCTTTTATTTTTTTTAGTTCATCCTTGTCCCTGATTATATAGTTTTCACTTAAACATTCTTCAAAACTATCCCTGTCCTTAGTATAGAATAAGATGACTGATTTTAACTGCGATCTAAAGTCTTTTAAGACAGCATTGTATTTTTGAGTTAAGAGCCAAACAGAAACTAATGCGTGTCTTCCGCTAAAGGCTAGCTTTGAGAGAGTCCTTCTTTTTTTAACAATGTCTTGTTCAGCTGAACAGTCATCAATAATAAACAGCGTTTCGGTTCCCTCAAATAGCCTATAGTAATGTTCTAAACAGTCGCTTAGCTTGTCAGTAGGATCAACTAAAAATATATTCTCGTCTGTCCAAACAAACTGCCTTTCTTTGTAAGACTTGTTGTGCTTAATGGTTGTGCAGAATATAACAATGTACTCGTAATGAAACCTGTAGACAGTTTGTAACAAATCAAGCATGAAGACAGTTTTCCCACACCCAGTAATCCCGCAAATAAGCGAACAGTGCGGGTCTTTGGGCAAAAAGTTCAAACTATCCATCTGTTTTAAAAGGCTATTTCTTTCAGTCTATTTTCTTCAATGTTCAGCTGAGCGTCACAAACCACAAAAACGTGCATTTGTATCTGGCCATTCTCCTCCTCTTCCTTATTAATCTGTATGAGTATGCCATCTGACCCTACCCTTCTTCCACTCCCGTGCAGTCTGTTATCATACGTGGATCTAAAATCCAGCCATAGTCCATATTTGTCTGTTAGATAATCTTCGAGTCTTACATCGTGAAGGTGAAGTTTTTTACACACATGATCGGCTGTGGGGCTTGTCTGTCTGCCTCCAGCGAATAACTTTCTTATTTCATCAAAGTGTTGGTCAGGTAAAAGTCTGGCCGAATACAGCTGAAAAGGCTTGCCATCTACTGTGCAAGACAACTGCTCAATTTTTGGGTTGTAAAACACCTCAGATTCTCTCCTAAAAGGGGCTGAGGGTTTAGTAAATAGCAAGAGAATCCCCTTTAGGGACCTTAAAGAATGGCTTATAGCTATTTCCCAGACAGTGTCTTGCTTGTTTTTAATCGCTGGACTGTGGTGTAAAACTCCAGGTTAGCCTGCCCTCTAGTCCATATACTTTTTAAAACCTGCCCAGGTTAGCAACGACGGTGGCATTAGGATCCGCTGAATCAATGTCTATTTTGAATGATAGCTTGGCAGTGCCTGGCATTATAACATTTATAAAACAAAAAAATAATAAATATATAAATATGGCTGATGAAGATTTTGACGTGTTTGATCCTGCTAAAGAAGATGAAGATAAAATAGAACCGGGCCATTCAATGCGAGATGAAATTGAAGCAGCAGAAGCAAGCCAAGGAGCGGGAGTGGGCCAAGGAGCGGTTCTTCAATCCCTTTATTAGAAGAGCCTGCTTCAGTTAGTGAAGCTCGCGCAGAACTATTAACAAATAAAATTGATGCATTCTATAGAAACTTTGGACTAGAGCCGCCAGAAGAGCACAGTCCTTTTGATTTTAAGATGGATAAGAAAGGCCATCTGTATATAATAACTAGTGAAGGAATTTCTGTAAAAGTTACTGAAGAGCGGGACCCAAACAGGTTTGTAAAAAAAATAAGCACAATTAAGCGGAGGGGAGCCCATGTTAATGACCTAAGGCGTTTAAAACTTATTGAGGATTTAAGGCCTGAGGCTATTAGTGCTTTACAGAACTTGGAGCAGGGGTTGCCAACACGATCTGAAATACAAATATTCTCTATTGAAGAGTTAGGTCAAAGAACAGATGAAGCAATAGTAGAAGTTGAGACGAGTTTTAATGAAGAAACGCAGTTAAAAACAACTGTCGGTTCTCAATTTCCTAGTCAAAGAGAACGTGGGCTGAGTCCTGAAGAAGAAGAAGCTTTAAAATCAATTGATGATCCTCCATTGTCTGAGCGTGAACTCAGGGATCTTAAAGCTGAACTGCATGACCTTAGGGCTACTAAGTCTGCTTTAACAACTATAAACGAAGAACTAAAAAACAATTTGGCAAAATTTAATGCGCTAGAGAGAGAGATAGAAGAAGAAAAAAATAAACTGGCTGATGATAACAATTTAGGACAAGAAGAAAAGGCTGAAATACAGAAGAACTTGGAGGATTTAATGGAACAAAGGGCAAACAGGTTAGAAGCGTTGTATATTAACAGAGAAAAAATAGCATCCCAAACAAGCAGAATCAGAGAAACTATAAACAGAATACTTTATGAAAATACTACGCTAGCAGAAAGAATAAGGATTTTGTTCAGAGAGCAGGGATTACAATAGTATATTAACAGCCGTTGGGGTTGCTATCTCTACACTGGTTTATGCATTAACCGGCAGTGCACCGGCGGGGCCAGTAGCGCCTCCAACGCCTCAGCCCGGTAAAAGTTGGATTAGAAAACAATTGCACCATCTAGCAAACTTATTAAAGAAGTTAGCTATCAAAGTGCTTGATGCTCTGCCGGGCATAATAGGCAGTGTTGTTAGTTGGGTTTTGTCTACTATAGGCAAAGTGGCTGGTTATATGGCCGACCATCTGTGGACGTTAGGGGTGCTGGCTGGCGGTTTAATTTTTAGTGAAATAAAGTATGGCTAATCCAGTAAAAGTTAAAAACACAAGGGCTGTCTTTTCGCTGGTGTGTCTGTCGGGGTGAGGTACATCAACAGGCGGTGTTGGGCTGCTTATAACTGGTGGGGGGTCGCTTTCAGGGCTAGATACTTTTTTTAAAATGGCTGGTGCGGGCCTTGTGTTTAAACCTTGATTGTGTCCTAAGTTTCGGCCGTCTCCGGCTATGAGAATTTCATTATTATAATTCTGTATCATGCCAATCTGCAGTCTAAGGTCAGAAGGCAGCATGTATAATCCATGACCCACAACAAAGTCAACCTTTGACCTAGCATGTGCAAGAACGTTTTGGTACCTTTGTATGCTGGAAGGCAAATCAACAGCAGAGTTAATAGCATCTTCTAAATTGGCTAGAAATTGTTTTCTGGCGTCAAAGCCTGTAGATTGATCCACTATGCTAGACTTGGTCTGTGCTTGCGCTCCTAATAGACACCAAACGTACGTCCGTATGGAGTCATTGAGTCTTTGCACTCCTGGCATTGTTAGGCCTTGACTTTCATCTAAGATAAATGTTGTCCAAGCATTAGGGCGTTTTTGTTCTACTGACATCAATCTAACTTGCTTGTTTGGTTGAAAAGAGGTGTGGCCAGGCCAGTAGTCATAATCATATTCTCTATGCTCACCCCACAAATACAATGTGCCCATCCCATGATTGCGGTCTAACTTTTGTCTAAAGTCAGTTGAAGGTTTATTGTTAAATTCGTTGCAGATTCTTTCATATGCATTATTGTCCATTGGACTGTTGAATGGATTAAACGCATTGTCGTTGGGCAGGGGTACTTGTAGTTCAGTTAGTATGCGTCTATACTGATAATAAACATGAAAGTTATATACTGACCTTACTAAGAGATTGGGGTGGTATAAATGGTTTGCATATGAAACACCGCAGCCAGTAGTGGAGCAGTAAATGGCAAAATTTAACTGATTCTGGTAAAAAGCCATAGGGTTGGATGACCATGCTGATGGCACACTATCACTCTTTATTGGAGGATTTAAATATTTATTTAGTGGGTTTACAAGTCTGACTTGGAAGCCATATGTTTCATCTACTGCAATGGTTAGGACACTGAAGTCCAAAGATTTGGGCTCATAAAACCCTCCTACATCGTAAGTGGCACTTTCATTATATTTAAAAGGTTCCATTTTAAATAGATTTTTTAAAAAAGGATTTAAAAGGATGTACATTTATATAACTAAACAAAACACGAGTGTGTTCTTAAGGTATCCAATTAACAATAGGTGCGGTAATAGTAGGGTTGCTCTTAGAAAAATTGGTTTTAAAGTTAAGTGGTTTAATATATCTGAAGAGGCTCAAAATAATTGGATTAATATTGGTAACGAACAACGCAATCAAATAACTCATCTAAAAATACCAGAAGGTTATTACAGCTTTTGTTCTTTAAAAGAAGTATTTGACGAATTAGGCATATTGCTAAAAATTAACGAAGCAAACCTCAGAATTACTGTGCATTTTCCACTAGAAAAAAAGAAGAGAGTACACTTTCCCTAAGGGTCTTGCTAGAATCTTGGGCTTTCACAGTACTAGCAGATCCTATGTAGAAAGAAACTCGTGGAGAGCGTGGCAGCAGAGAGTCCTCAGAAGAGAAGCCCCCTTCAAGCAAGTGTTTCGGCCCTTATCTCCTGACACTCTAGGGGGGTTGGGCCACACCCGGTTCATGACTCCGGATGTCCCTCTGCTGCCCCTTTTTTTCCCATCTTGGGACGAGCCATGGCTGGGATTCGAACCCATGACCCTCTGGACATGCTCATTTTCCACTTAATGACTCGCGCTTTAACCACTGAGCCACAGGGACACCTGATATTTGTAGGGAAATTAAGCCTTATGAAGTTCACTTTTGTTCCTCCTTGACCAGATCCAGCTTGAACACCTCTCTGCCGCTTCTGCCATTGCTTTCAGGGCTCTGGTTTTTTCCTTCCCTGCAACTGAGAGCTGTTTCATGAGGCTGTATGCAGACGTTCCTACAAACCCCCTAGCTCCAATTTCTGCAGTGAGGACTTTGACCTGATAGCCTTCTCTCCTCAGGCTGTTTGCCAGATCAGCATACTTTTCAGTCTTGTAGATTTGAGCTGCCTCCATTCTGTTCTCATATGGCACCGTGAGCTCGATCATGATCAGCTGCTTGGTTGACTTAGAGTGGACTACTATGTCTGGTCTCATGCCACTCTTGCTGATGATCTCTGGGTGACTCTTCCATTCTGGGAGGTCTGCAGTGCACTCCCAGTCATCTGCCCCGTCCAGCAGACTCTGCCTGCATGTTTCGAGTGGCACTGTTGTTCTTGGCCATGATTTGCTGCCTCCTGCCGTGAAGAATGTTGCGGGTGCTTTTGGAGTCCTGATTTTCCATTTTGTGGTGTTGGTACTAGCCCAGACTACTTGTACAATTTCTTTGAGCACTTGGTTGTGCCTCCATGTGTACCTTCCTTGAGCCAGGGCTACTTTACATGAGCTTAGGACATGCTCCACTGTTTGTTTTTCATGGCAGAGGGGGCATGCAGGATCGTCTGTTTTCCCCCACTTCACCAGGTTTGCATTTGAGGGCAGAAGGTCATATGCAGATCTGAGAATGAAGCTGATCCTGAGAGGGGCCATGTGCCAAATGTCATTCCAAGTGAGACTTCTTTGGAGTACATTCTCCCACGTTGTCCATTGCCCTTGCTGGTTCTGCTGGACTGCTTTTTGGAGTCTTTTTTGGTCTTCTTCTTTTCTCATCTCCTGAATCATCATGTCTCTTTTGGCTTTTCCTTTGGCCTTTGACCACCATTCAGTTTTGGTCACCCCCAGTCCTTGTCTGTTGGTCTGTGTGTGTCCTGTTATTTCTCTGATCTTGAGACTTTCTTTTGCAGAATCCATCGCCTCGTGAACTTTCCATTTTCTGCCTGTCTTCAGCTGGGCTTAATTGCTTCTACCACCTTGTCTCCTGAGTCCTCCAGCATGCTTTGAAGTCTGATCTTCCCTGCTTTGTATTCCTCCAGGATGGATTTCAGGGGTAGTTTCAGCTTTGCTTGGCGACAGTACAGCGCTATGTCAGTCAGACAGGGTGGGACACCAAGCCATTTCCTTGTGAACTTGTTGATTTTGGCTTCCATTGCCTCCACTATGCTGGTGCAGATGTCGTATATCATCAGAGGCCATAGCAGCTTTGGTATCAGCATGAACTGCAGACACCAGACCTTGTATTTGCCAGGGAGCCCACACTGGTCAATGGTCTCCAAGCCTTCCTCCGCCATCTGCTTGGTTTCTTTTGCTCTTTGTGTGTCTTTCAGCGTATCATCATACCATCTTCCAAGGCTCTTGACTGGTTCTTCTGTGACTGTTGGAATGGCCTGGTTGGCAACACTGAAGACCACAGATCCGGCCACTTTTCCTTTCCTCAGTGAGAGACTCCGTGATTTCTTTGGCTTGAACTTCATTCTGGATGAGGCAACTATGTCGTCCAGCCTCTCCAGCACATGACGTGTCTCGTCTTCTCTGGATGAAATCACTGTAGTGTCATCCATGAAGGCCTTGAGAGGAGGCATCTTGTATCCATCGCCAAGGTCTGTTTGTCCCGCGTTGTTTGTTGCTGCTTTCAAGATGAGTTCCATTGCCAGCACGAACAATATTGGGGAAATTGCACAGCCCATTGCAATACCCACTTCCAAGTTGATCCAGTCTGTTGTGTACTCCTTGGTAGAGAACCGCATTGAGAAGCCATTGAAGTACTTCTTGAGCATGTCGCGGATGTTCTTTGGCACATGGTACATCTCAAGAGCCAACTGTATCATCTCATGGGGCACAGATCCATATGCGTTTGCCAGATCAAGCCACACTACGTCCAGGTCTCTCTTTTCTGTTTTTGCTTTTTGGATTGCGTCCCAGATCATTGTGGCGTGTTCTACACAGCCCGCCACGCCTGGGATGCCACCTTTCTGGACTGACACATCCAAGTACTTGTTTTCCATCAGGTACTTGGTCAGCCTTGCTGCCATGACAGAGAAGAAGATTTTCCCTTCGACGTTCAGTAGTGATATTGGCCTGAACTGGCTAATGTCACTTGAGTTTTGCTCTTTGGGGATGTACACACCATCTGCCGTCATCCACTGGCCGCTGATCTTCTGGTTTCTCCAAGCCGATCGCAGCAGCCTGTGGAGCCACTCCAGCACCTTGGGACATTTCTTGTAAAGCTGGTAAGGTATTCCGTTTGGCCCTGGTGATGATTTGGCTCTGGCTTTGTCGACCACCTTCTTGATTTCCGCCAACGTTGGAGGCTTGCCATTGAACTGTTCCTCAGGGTTGGTTGGCCACACCAGACCTTGAATGTCGAGTGGTGCTTTGCTCTGTGGGTCAGAGTATGTTTTCCTCAGATGCTGCTCAAGAACTCCTTTGTCCACACTTAGGGTCCCAGATTTTGGCTGCTCAAACAGTGTTCTGGCAAACTGGAAGGGGTCTCTGAAGAAGCGCTCTTGTGTCTTCTTCTTTTTGCTCTTCCTCTTCCTCGCAGATTCCGCTTTGCTGAGGGCACTGTGTTTTTCTTTCAGGTCTTTCCACAGTTTTTCCAAGCCTTGTTTTTCAGCTGGCAGTGCGGTCTTCATTTGCATCTTGAGGTTTTTCTTTTGGACCCTGATCTTGTCCATCTTTTCTTGGCGTCTGGATTTCTTTGGAGGTGTTTTCTCTTTGGGTAGTTTTGCTCCATAGGCGTCTCTACATGTGGCATACACAATGTCCCCATATGTGGCTAGTTTGTGTTCCAGGGTGCTTTTCCCTATCAGTGCATCGAGTCTTTGGACGATTTTTGCATCCAGTTTCTCCCAATCTTCAGTTTCGTTTGCTCGTGGCAGGTTGAGTTTCAGGCGCCTGGCATCGAGGGCCTGTGCAAATTCCTCATCCGAACCAACAGCGTGGATGTCCTTGGCACTGTGGTTTAAATCCTGGCCTTGGTCTTCCGACGTCTTATCTGCTGATGCAGTGCGCTGCTGCTCATTCAGATGAGTCTTCACACATCCCATCTTTGTTCTGTGGATCTTCATGCCACGGGTGGTAGCGAAACGCTTTCCACAGACACATGGATATTCCATTTGGTCCATGTTCATAGTCCGTTTGGGATTTGCAGTCATGATTGGTTGAGCACCGATGGATTCATCATTCTCTCCCCCTTTCGGTGAATCCTGGGAGCATCTTTTCCTTTTATTTTTAGTAGCCACATGTTTAAGGCAAAGTGGGGAGCCAGCCCACAGAGCCCTTGGTTCTGGTCTTTCCCAGTGTCCTCCGGTCTTTCCCGGACGTCCTCCGGCCTATTCCCGGAAGTCAATGGTTTACCCATGCATCAGTAGAAAGAAACTCGTGGAGAGCGTGGCAGCAGAGAGTCCTCAGAAGAGAAGCCCCCTTCAAGCAAGTGTTTCGGCCCTTATCTCCTGACACTCTAGGGGGGTTGGGCCACACCCGGTTCATGACTCCGGATGTCCCTCTGCTGCCCCTTTTTTTCCCATCTTGGGACGAGCCATGGCTGGGATTCGAACCCATGACCCTCTGGACATGCTCATTTTCCACTTAATGACTCGCGCTTTAACCACTGAGCCACAGGGACACCTGATATTTGTAGGGAAATTAAGCCTTATGAAGTTCACTTTTGTTCCTCCTTGACCAGATCCAGCTTGAACACCTCTCTGCCGCTTCTGCCATTGCTTTCAGGGCTCTGGTTTTTTCCTTCCCTGCAACTGAGAGCTGTTTCATGAGGCTGTATGCAGACGTTCCTACAAACCCCCTAGCTCCAATTTCTGCAGTGAGGACTTTGACCTGATAGCCTTCTCTCCTCAGGCTGTTTGCCAGATCAGCATACTTTTCAGTCTTGTAGATTTGAGCTGCCTCCATTCTGTTCTCATATGGCACCGTGAGCTCGATCATGATCAGCTGCTTGGTTGACTTAGAGTGGACTACTATGTCTGGTCTCATGCCACTCTTGCTGATGACTCTGGGTGACTCTTCCATTCTGGGAGGTCTGCAGTGCACTCCCAGTCATCTGCCCCGTCCAGCAGACTCTGCCTGCATGTTTCGAGTGGCACTGTTGTTCTTGGCCATGATTTGCTGCCTCCTGCCGTGAAGAATGTTGCGGGTGCTTTTGGAGTCCTGATTTTCCCTTTTGTGGTGTTGGTACTAGCCCAGACTACTTGTACAATTTCTTTGAGCACTTGGTTGTGCCTCCATGTGTACCTTCCTTGAGCCAGGGCTACTTTACATGAGCTTAGGACATGCTCCACTGTTTTTTTTTCATGGCAGAGGGGGCATGCAGGATCGTCTGTTTTCCCCCACTTCACCAGGTTTGCATTTGAGGGCAGAAGGTCATATGCAGATCTGAGAATGAAGCTGATCCTTAGTACAAGAGAAAACATCTATCAATTTGAAGGTAATGAACCATGTGATTTTCTCGTTAACCCGATGTTGTATGTCCATTTACAAGAGTTAAAAAACAGATACTAATTTGTATAATGGCAATCCATCTACAGTTCTAGGAGTACTACCATCAATTAAGGCGGGGTTTTGCGATTATCAGTTAAGCACATTTGGTGGAGACAGCTGGTTTAAGGAATTAGTTGAAGGGCCTATAAATTCAGTGTGTGTAAAAATAACTAACCAAGACGGGAAACCAGTTGTTTGTTCTGATTTATTAGTAGTGCTTGAGATAGAAGAGCGTACTAGAAAAGTAGTAAGGTCTTACTCTCGCGGGGCGTTAATCAGAGAGAATGTAAATATACGGGTTCTAAATCACCCTATCTTATTTTGCACGTAAGCCCCCCATTTTTAAAATAACGATTACTTCGATTTTTGGAGGTTTTTAGATGTTAAGTTTGATTGTAAAAAAAAGTGTTAATTTTGGCAAAAAGTAGCATGAGATGGACGAGATTTGTTTGTGAAAAGGGGGGTTTTCGTGCAAAATAAGATGGGTGGGTTAGAACTCGTATATTTACATTCTCGATACATAGTGTGTGTGTGTGTGTGTGTGTGTGTGTGTGTGTGTGTGTGTGTGTGTGTGTGTGTGTGTGTGTGTGTGTGAGCGCGCGCGCCCATATCCCCAGACCCCC
>JAMYXO010009147.1:0-10042 GCA_033310375.1 Conus canariensis
CATTACAAGTTGTGAGAACCAAAGACTTTCAATTGAGAAAAATTATGAGGTCAAACTTTGCCCTCTGGAAATGCCACTAAAGGCACACACATCTTTTCTGCTCATGAAAAGAAAAAAAATTCAAAGTGTTCCACAGAGAATTCATTTGTAGCATCTCTTTTGTGGAAGAAACTGAGTTGTTCCTGTTGATTCCAAGTTCATCCTCGTTACCTGATCACGCACAAATAACAATGTCCTATCAGACCACCGTCTCTCTGTCGCATCAGCAATTTGAATTTGCATAAGCAAAATCCCAAAAGTATATCACCACGGGCTGATGGGGCTGCCTCATCTTGGGCTGCCGGTGTGTTGTCTTGCCCTGGGCTGATGGTCCTCGCCCAGCCGTCTGGTCCTCCCTTGGGTCTCCAAGCCCTAGCGTTCATCATGGGCCTCATTATGGTTTCTCCCATCTTGGTCGTCGGGGCTCGGGTCATCTTGTAGCCTCAGTGGGTTTATCTAGCCTGAAGGTCTTTCACTTCTTTTTGTCATCATCACTATCCTGCTTGCAGGAATATCCCAACAACGGCATTTGGGCAATAAAAGAACTAAAGTCGGATATTCTCTCATGTTGTGATTTGAACGAGAGACATACAAGGGGTGTAGTCACAAGCATTGAGATGGAGAGAAAATACCACCGTCCCACTCTTTAAGATATTGATGGAAAGAAGCGAAACGAGTCAATTGGAAAGCAGCTTTCCATTAATATTTTATATTCTATTGTAGGAGTAAATGTGGACATAGCCAAACAATGCCTGTGAGAAGTTCAAAGCATGGAACAGGGATTTTTTTTTTATTTGTCTCTTTAACACGTGCATTGTCCACAAGGCTATGTGAGCACCTCTGACTGACCTCTCATTTGCTGTACAGACATTATGAAGACGTGGCTCAAGGAGTTCGATTCCTGCTTCAGCCAGCCAAGGATTTCAGCACCTCATGCCTTGATGCCTGACTACACTAGTGTCTGCTGATCCCGTTTCCTGTGTGCACCTCTTCCTCCTCCGGCACGTGGGCATCTGTCACCCAACCCCTGATAAGGCGTCAAGGACCCAGACTCTGTGTGTGTGTGTGTGTTAATGATTCAGCCGAGAGAAAAATCGCAGAACAAATCAAGAAATGAAACAACCCCAGTGCGTGTATCCTTTTGGCGTTTCTTCTGTGAAATGGTACCGATTCGGTCTGTGCAATATACGAATGGATGTGCTTGTCTTCATCACTGGCATACCGATTTGTGGACTTGGTAGGATAAGTATGTTATTGCGTGACATTTTGGGCATTGTATCATACATCCATAACATGTGTGATGGGCTTTGTGGATGATTTCTCAGTTGAATGAAGTATAGTTTGACATGTTTAAGGGGCTAAATATTGTTTCCACATCACACTGCCCATCTTCCATCTACTATTCCATTTCATTGTGTTCCTCGTTTTCATCCATTCACCTGGATCAGCCCCTGGCCCCAGTTCCAAAAAGAAATCTGAGCACAGTCCCAGTTCTGCTCCACCTATGGCAATGTGTATTCTTCCATTCTTCTGCAGTTCACGAGACACCAATACTGATATTGGGCTTGTTTGTAATCTATCCATATTCCTAGACAACCAACATTGGACTTTTTAAACATCACATACTCGCTCTGATCTTGCTGGTTTTGGTAAGGACTCCACCAGCTATCTGGCATGCACAGCTTTTAGGAAGGAGTGGGGGAATTGGGAGAAAGTAAATGAAATGACCAAAGCCGTGGCTAGAAACCTAAAATATGCGTGGCTGCAAAAGGGGCTGGAAATTTGCAGAACTAGGCAGATGATGGACAGGATGAGAAGGATGGTCAGTGAAATGGTACACAGCAGTAATGAAGACAGATATATTCACGGAAGCAGGTGGAAAATAAAAACAGAAGATATAAGAAGGGAGAAGTGTGCTGAGGAAAGATAACTGGAGAAGATCGCTCATGGGGAATAGGAGGCCAGATGTGAAGATATGGATGAAAATGAGATGGGTCGGAAAGCCGTTAGAAAGTAACAAGGACATAAGTTGGTATCCCCTCTCCAGTGTCTGCTTGCCTACGTAATTTGTATGTATTATTTGTGGCACTGACATGCTTTTCATTACCTTTCGCCCCGTTTTTTTTTTCTTGTGAAAATTGAATGAAATGCCAATTGTTTGTAGCACAGCCTAATTTCATATTCTTAAGATATTGACAGTTTAGCTAAATCACATACAGATGCTGTTTGTTTCCTTTTCCTTTTTTTCTTTTTGTGATCTGACTTTTTTTTAACATAACATATTTTTGTTTGTGATATTGACAGACCAGAAAAGGCTTTGTTTTGTGGGCTGGATCATAATGATTACAATTCGAAAAGAAAAAAGAAAAAGAAAGAAAGAACAGAAGAGAATGAAAACTTGAAGCCTGTGTGTCGTTGGGGGTATAATCAACAAAATTCAAAATGAAGGATTCCAACCAGTTTCTTTCTTGTCCTCTCCCTTCATCCCTTGGTTTCCCACTGTTCTTCCATTTTCCTTCCACACTTTCCACTGTCTACCAGACCGTTCCCATTTTCCCTTGCTGACGAAAAGATCTCAGGTCTTAGAACCAGCTATCAGTCTCAATGGTCAAGTAATTAAAGTTTCCAAACAAGTGAAATTTTTGGGGGTTATTTTTGATAATAAGCTTTCTTTTTTGCCTCACATTAAGTACATTAAACAATCTTGCCAGTCAGGTTTGAATGTTTTGAAGGTTATTAGTCACACTGATTGGGGTGCAGACAAGCGAACTTTGTTGCGATTGTATCGGGCTTTGGTGAGACCAAAGCTAGATTATGGGTGTGTGGTATATGGTTCTGCACGAAAATCTTACCTCAAAGCTCTTGATCCAATTCATCATCAAGGACTGCGGATTGCTCTGGGAGCATTTCGCACATCTCCAAAAGAGAGTTTGTATGCTGAATCTGGTGAACCCCCTCTGGAGCTAAGGAGGTTGTGTCTTTCCATGAATTACTATCTGAAACTGAGGGCTAATCCAGAAAACCCTGCCTATGATATTGTCATGAACCCACCTTTTAGAGCCAAATATGATCTAAAGCCAAATGAGATTCCTCCACTGGGTATTCGTATTTTGCCCCACTTCGGGGCAGCTGGCATTGACCTTGATGCTGTTGATGACGGTCCATTACAGACTGATGTACCTCCCTGGAAAGTCGCCAATCCAGAGATTAATTTATATTTAACTCAATTTCGAAAGGAGGTCACCTCGAGTGCTGCATATAAACAACTTTATCTTGGGCAATGTGAACTTTATCAAGATTTTATCAAGATTTTTACAGATGGTTCTAAAAAAGGTGAGAGGGCTGCAGCTGCCATTGTGTGTGATAACAATTTTCAGGAGCCTACTTTGTTAAGATTGCGGGATTGGTCGTCTGTTTATACTGCTGAACTAAAGGCTTTAAATCTGGCCCTCAGTGCGGTGTCCAGGTCAGATCAGAATGATTTCCTTATTTTATCGGATTCATTGTCGGCATTGTCGGCTCTATCGACAAGAGAAGTTTCACATCCAGTTTTGGCTGATATTCATGATCTTCATACTCGGCTTGTCTCTTCGGGAAAGCATATAGTTTTCTTGTGGGTCCCCAGCCACATGGGAATCTATGGTAACTCAGTGGTGGACAAAGCAGCCAAACAAGCTCTCGGTGCAAGTCTTTCCAGGAGGCCTATGCAGTTTGTTCCTCACTCTGATCTACGTCATAAATCTAGTTTGTATTGTGGTGAACTGTGGCAGAGTGAATGGTGTAATCAAATTCATAATAAATTGTTTAAAATTTGCCCAGATTTAACTATTCCTTTCCCATCGGTGGTATGTAACCGTAAAGAGGAATCGGTTTTGTCACGGTTACATATTGGGCACAGCTATATAACGCACAGTTGGATACTCAGAGGGGAAGACCCCCCATTGTGTGTTGCGTGTGACAGCTTGTTCAGTGTTAATCATTTTTTGACAGAATGTGCTGATTTGATGTGTATCAGAGAGAAGTTCTTTTCCACCAGTGATTTATCAGTTCTTTTTCGTGAGATTTCAGTAGATCTTATTTTTTCTTTTTTGAAAGAGGTAAACTTATTTTATAAAATATAGTGTTTTAATTATGTATACAGGTGTCGTCGGAGTTGAACAGATAATTGTGCTTTTGTCCTCATAAATTTTAAGCTATGTGTTAATACTAGTGTGGGTATTTGTATTTAGAGACTTAGATATGATAGCTGAGGTCCTGATTTGGCTCCTAGTAGTCCGCTGGACCCTATAAACACCAACTAACTAACTAACTAACTTTCCCTTGCTGACCCTGATCTTACTCAGTCCAGTCCATTACATTTTCCTGTCCATTCTTGTTTCATAAAAGTGGGAACATAAACTGGAATGGCCCCATGCCTCGTCATTGCCATTGGTTGTAGATTCGCTTCCCTGCCATGTCCATCTCTTTGTATGCTGACCGACCACCCCTACCCGCTGTCACACTTTGTGAGACTGTAGACTGTCTTCCCTGCCATGTTCATCTCTTTGTATCCTGACCGACCACCCCTACCCGCTGTCACACCTTGTGAGACTGTAGACTGTCTTCCCTGCCATGTCCATCTCTTTGTATCCTGACCAACCACCCCTACCCGCTGTCACACCTTGTGAGACTGTAGACACTCTTCCCTGCCATGTTCATCTCTTTCTGGTCTAAATGACCAGCGCTATGTACTATCATACCTTCAGGTCATGGGCTCTATTCACTGCTATGTCCATTTCTTCCTGTCCTAACTGGACCAGATGACATTCATTATCAATTTATTCAACATTTGCCAGCTGAGGGTTTAAAGGTGGTGTTGTCTCTGTTTAATCATGGTTGGTGTTCAGGGTATTTTCCACCTTCTTGGAGAGAGGCGGTTGTTATCCCTATTCCTAAACCAGGGAAAGATCATTCGGATCCTAACAACTATCGTCCTATAGCTCTCACTAGCTGCTTATGTAAAACTATGGAGAGAATGGTATATTCTCGATTGTTATGGCAGTTAGAATGTCTGGGGGCCTTAGATGTTTCCCAGTGTGGATTTCGGAACAACCGCAGTACTACTGATCACCTGGTTCGATATGAGTCTTTTATCAGGAATGCTTTGATTAATGGAGAACATGTAGTTTCTATTCTTTTTGATTTAGAAAAGCTTATGACACAACATGGAGGCATGGAATTCTTCAGGACTTGAAGGCACTTGATTTCAAAGGTAATTTACCAATGTTTATTGCTAATTTGTTGTCTAACAGGCATTTCAGTGTTAGACTTCATTCGACCTTTTCGGCTCCTTTTGAGCAGGAGATGGGTGTCCCTCAGGGTAGCATCCTTTCTCCACTTCTGTTCAATCTCAAGATTAATAACATCGTTCAGTCAGTAAAGTCTGGAATTGATAAGTCATTATTTGTTGATGACTTCTCCATCTCTGCCAAGGGGAAAACTTTGGCTGCAGCTGAGCGTCAACTTCAGTTGTGTGTTAATCGTTTTCAGCAGTGGGTTACTGAAAATGGATTTAAGTTTTCAGCTACTAAGACAGAGTGTATTCATTTCCATAGGAAAAGATCTCAGGTCTTAGAACCAGCTATCAGTCTCAATGGTCAGGTAATTAAAGTTTCCAAACAAGTGAAATTTTGGGGGGTTATTTTTGATAATAAGCTTTCTTTTTTGCCTCACATTAAGTACATTAAACAATCTTGCCAGTCAGGTTTGAATGTTTTGAAGGTTATTAGTCACACTGATTGGGGTGCAGACAAGCGAACTTTGTTGCGATTATATCAGGCTTTGGTGAGACCAAAGCTAGATTATGGGTGTGTGGTATATGGTTCTGCACGAAAATCTTACCTCAAAGCTCTTGATCCAATTCATCATCAAGGACTGCGGATTGCTCTGGGAGCACTTCGCACATCTCCAAAAGAGAGTTTGTATGTTGAATCTGGTGAACACCCTCTGGAGCTAAGGAGGTTGTGTCTTTCCATGAATTACTATCTGAAACTGAGGGCTAATCCAGAAAACCCTGCCTATGATATTGTCATGAACCTGCCTTTTAGAGCCAGATATGATCTAAAGCCAAATGAGATTCCTCCACTGGCATTGACCTTGATGCTGTTGATGACAGTCCATTACAGACTGATGTACATCCCTGGAAAGTCGCCAATCCAGAGATTAATTTATATTTAACTCAATTTCGAAAGGTCACCTCGAGTGCTGCATATAAACAACTTTATCTTGGGCAACGTGAACTTTATCAAGATTTTATCAAGATTTTTACAGATGGTTCTAAAAAAGGTGAGAGGGCTGCAGCTGCCATTGTGTGTGATAACAATTTTCAGGAGCCTACTTTGTTAAGATTGCAGGATTGGTCGTCTGTTTATACTGCTGAACTGAAGGCTTTAAATCTGGCCCTCAGTGCGGTGTCCAGGTCAGATCAGAACGATTTCCTTATTTTATCGGATTCATTGTCGGCACTGTCGGCTTTATCGACAAGAGAAGTTTCACATCCAGTTTTGGCTGATATTCATGATCTTCATACTCAGCTTGTCTCTTCGGGAAAGCATATAGTTTTCTTGTGGGTCCCCAGCCACATGGGAATCTATGGTAACTCAGTGGCGGACAAAGCAGCCAAACAAGCTCTCGGTGCAAGTCTTTCCAGGAGGCCTATGCAGTTTGTTCCTCACTCTGATCTACGTCATAAATCTAGTTTGTATTGTGGTGAACTGTGGCAGAGTGAATGGTCTAATCAAATTCATAATAAATTGTTTAAAATTTGCCCAGATTTAACCAGTCCTTTCCCATCGGTGGTACGTAACCGTAAAGAGGAATCGGTTTTGTCACGGTTACATATTGGGCACAGCTATATAACGCACAGTTGGATATTCAGAAGGGAAGACCCCCCATGGTGTGTTGCCTGTGACAGCTTGTTCAGTGTTAATCACTTTTTGACAGAATGTGCTGATTTGATGTGTATCAGAGAGAAGTTCTTTTCCACCAGTGATTTATCAGTTCTTTTTCGTGAGATTTCAGTAGATGTTATTTTTTCTTTTTTGAAAGAGGTAAACTTATTTTATGAAATATAGTGTTTTAATAATGTATACAGGTGTCATCGGAGTTGAACAGATAATTGTGCTTTTGTCCTCATAAATTTTAAGAGATGTGTTAATACTAGTGTGGGTATTTGTATCTAGAGACTTAGATATGATAGCTGAGGTCCTGATTTGGCTCCTAGTAGTCCGCTGGACCCTATAAACACTAACTAACTAAGTGGCCACCCCTATCCATGGTCCTATCTTTTAAGGCCATTGGCTCCATTCACTGCCATGGCCATCTCTTTCTATTCTTAACTATCTCCCCTATTGTCATATCTTAAGAGCTCATAGACTGCCTTCCCTGTTACGTCCATCTCTGTCGTAACCACCACCCCTAGCCACTGTCACACCGTGTGTGTGTGTGGTGTTCATGGTGAAAATGCTGATTTTTATTGAGAATAAACCCTAGTTCCTGCAGCTCTGTTCAAAACATCTTTATTCCATTTCTTCTTCCAGTTAATCTCGTATTTCATTTTTCTTTCCATTGAATTCCATCCGCATTATTCAGATTAACATGCCAACAGACCCTCCAAGTCTAGTCCCTTCCTCGTCTCTTTTCAGTCTCCTTGTCTCATTCTTGCACTTCTCCATACACACTTTTGTTGTCACCTCCCTTATATCGATAACTTCTGTTTTCCCCACTTCTCCAGCTCTCATGGCTGTTTATCTCGTTGGCAAGGTTTCACTCTTTTCTTGTTCTGTGTCCTCCAGAGTTTATCGTTGGCATTTCCTTCTGATTTCAACAGTCAAGTTTGACCATGTTCACCATCCCTTCTGCTGCTTCTGCCTCCTTCCTCTTCACACATTATGCAGTCTTCATTGTTAAGTCCCTTTGAGCTTGTGGTCACTGGTTATTTGCAATGTATTGTTGCCTTTCTATCAGTTGACGCGTTGAACTAAACATGTGTCAATATCCACTCATCTGCTTCTCTCCAATTTTACCAACCATTCCCACAGCTGTTCCAACATATTCTGCTCAAAACCATTTGCATTCCAGTTCCTCTTGTAATCGTGGTTATGCTACTTTATGCTTTACATCCTTTGCTGCTTCTCATCTTTCACTAATCTTTTACTGCATTTTTTTTTCAGTGTTCCAGTCGACCTTCCAGCTATCCCTTTCATGTGTTCTCCCAAAATTGGCACTTTCCCACAAATGTTCTGTAAGCCAAATTATTCTTTCCCATTTTCTTTTACTTGCATTCGGTTTGCCACTTCTCCTTTGACAAAACTGTTTTTCTTTGACCTCATGTTTATTTTTTTAATTGTTCCCTTTCCCGAAATCGCAAACCTTACTATTCTTACCTGATACAGCACTACTTGGGTTTTTTTTTCTTTAGCTCAAGGTGGTTTCCTTAGATTTCTATCTCCTTATATTCTGCCTGCTTCTTGATATACTGACATTTTTTTTATTATCAGTGTTAGCACTTCTCCATACGCATACTTTTGTTGTCACTCCCTTGCCATCTATAACTTCTCTTTTCCCCACTCCTCCAGTTCTCATGGTGTTTTATCCAAATGGCAAGGTTTCACTCTTTTTCTGTTCTGTGTCCTCCAGAGTTCATCTTTGGCATTTCCTTCTGATTTCAACAGTCAAGTTTGACCATGTTCACTATCCCTTCTGCTACTTATGCCCCCTTTCTCTTCCACACATCATGTGGTCTTCAGTGTTAAGTCCCTTTAAGCTTGAGGTCACTTTTTGAAATATTCACATCTTTTTGTTATCGGTGTTAGGAGCCAAAATACCACTAAACACACAATACAGAGTGGAAATTAATGCTTTATTTGATACCAGAAGAAAACAGACATGTGATTTTTCAGCAAATTTATCTTCTCCGGAAGTCGCAAACATGACAAAAAAGTGCGAAACGGTCTTCCCAAACTATACAGATTGCAGTCCGCTTCTTTCATTTGGGGGGAGGAGGGGTGTGTGTTTATCACCGTCACACCTTTTGTATGCCCTATGGAGCTGGGAATTAGGTGGTTGGGCACACCACTTATTTGCCAGCTCCATGGCAGTACCTCCCCTCCCACCTTTCTGCCGCCATTCCATTTTGTTCTGAAAACTCAAAGTTTTGCTTTAATTTGCAAACCTTCACGTTTTGGACCCATTTTGAATCTTGAATTCAAAGCTGTCACCGTTTAGGAGACAAAATACCACCAAACACACAATACAGAGTAGAAATGAATGCTTTATTTGAAAATGGACACGTGATTTTTAAGCAAATTTATCTTCTCCAGAAGTCACAAACATGACAAAAATGTGCGAAACGGTATTCCCAAACTATACAGGTTGCAGTCTGCTTCTTTCATTTGGGGGAGGAGGGGTGTGTTTATCACCGTCACACCTTTTGTATGCCCTATGGAGCTGGAATTTGGTGGTTGGACGCACCACTTATTTGCCAGCTCCATGGCAGTACCTCCCCTCCCACCTTTCTGCCGCCGTTCCATTTTGTTATGAAAACTCAAAGTTTTGCTTTAATTTGCAAACCTTCACGTTTTGGACCCATTTTGAATCTTGAATTCAAAGCTGTCACCGTTTAGGAGACAAAATACCACCAAACACACAATACAGAGTAGAAATGAATGCTTTATTTGAAAATGGACACGTGATTTTTAAGCAAATTTATCTTCTCCAGAAGTCACAAACATGACAAAAATGTGCGAAACGGTATTCCCAAACTATACAGGTTGCAGTCTGCTTCTTTCATTTCGGGGAGGAGGGGGTGTGTTTATTACTGTCACACCTTTTGTATGCCCTATGGAGCTGGGAATTGGGTGATTGGACGCACCACTTATTTGCCAGCTCCATGGCAGTACCTCCCCTCCCACCTTTCTGCCGCTGTTCCATTTTGTTCTTCTGAAAACTCGAAAAGTTTTGCTTT
>JAMYXO010009148.1:0-10041 GCA_033310375.1 Conus canariensis
GGTAAATTTGCCTTAAAATGGGTATGTAGGTTCAGCTTCACCACACCAAGAATAACCCTAGACTATGAAATTCTGCATGCATGGTCACAAAGCTCTGTTCTATATGTGGGAAAAGATTTTGTGTGCCCAAAAGTAAAGGTCATGAAAGTCCCCAAAAAATGTCCCCAATGTGTCACATGCGATGGCGACAATTCTAATAAGCACACCAACATGCATTACCCCATGCACTTGCCTTAGTGTTGTAAAATGAAACTGGGGCCTAACTAGATGATTTCCCTTCCGTCTGCCTGTTCATCCACACAGGAATCCGAATGTCACACAACAGTGTCAATTGTCACTACTGAACAGTTACTGTAAGTAGATTCAGCAAGACCTCATTTTTCTGTCATTTTCTAACACCTTTATACTGTCCTATTATTTACACAATGAAAAGCTGTACAGTCGGGATTTTGAGTAGAGTGTCACTCCCAAAGTGTCATTGAAGCACTGCATCAAAACTCCCAGGTTAGCATATTTACACAACAACAAACACAGAGATAGCAAACTGCCCTACTGTTGAGCCACATTCTGCGAAGGTAGTCAGGAAACACCCGTTTTTATGAAAGCTTAAAGGCACCTGGCAGAAAAACACAGACGTTTCTACGCGCGTCCCTTTAGTTGTCGGGCGGAATAATCGGTACAGAGACTAGCCCCCGCTTTTGTCACGTGTTTGTCGAACCATAGGGGTCGGGTGTGCCCTTTGCGTTTTTTTTTGTTGATTTTTTTTGTTGAGTGTATCTGTTTTTTCTTCTGCTATAGTTAAAAAAATGTGAGAGGTAAAAAAAGAAATAATAGTGTGGGGGCAGCTTGGGATTGAGTGGGGAGGGCCGTCGGCTTTTGGAGTGCGGCCATTGGCAGGATTGGAAAGCTTTTGGTCCCCCCCCATTTTTTGCAGAGCCAAGTAGCACGTTGTTCTGGGGGTTCTTTCACCATTTTCCTCCCCTTTCTTTGGGTGCCATTTCAACTCATTCCTTTTTCCAACTCCCCATTTTCATACTTCTCTACTACTTGCATAATTTGATCCCACCCCCCCGTGAAAACTCAGGAATATCATCAAACTCGCTTTGTAGCAGACGACGCCATTGTAAAATCGGGTCAGCTCACGCCAACTGTCTTTATTTCTCTTTCTTTTTGAATGGAATTTGGTCCAGCTCCAAAAATAGGTGCAGAATTACTGGGCTATAGGGGGAAAACCCCAACAACTTTTAGCGCTCTCAGCATTTTCACACCCTCATAGGGGGGAAAATTTCCGTAACATGCGGCGGGCACTCCCGTTGCACCTGTTGGGAAAAATCTAGCGCACTGTCTCGGCGCCCCCCTTCTGGCCTTTTTTATAAAATAAAGGGGGTTAAAGCGAAACTCCCATACCAAAACACAAATCTACAGGTTCACAAAGGCAGCAACATGTTTGCATAATCTTCAAAATTCCCCCATGGTCAGCGAGCCTGATCGATTGCAAACACATATCTTTTTTTTGGGTTTCGGGAAGATGCAGAATTTTGGTGTTGTCAATGGAATTTGGTGCGTTAATTTTTGAAGCCGGATACCTGTATGTAACACTTGTTTACGGATTTCTTTTTGGCTGGGGTTTTTCCATTCACTGCACAACATTTTCCCTGATATTTGGCGGTTTTAGAGGCATGGGTTTAAACTTTTTAAATCAGTTTAAAGATTTTTTGCTTTTGACTGTGTCGGGGTCTTAAGGTGTATAGGGTTTTATAGGCATCCTCTTGATGACCAGTTTGTTTTATTTGGTCCAGTTTTTCTTGTCAGTGTTTTTCTAAATGAATGTGCAAACCCTTCTTTCAACAAAATTACCCGAATATGATTGGTTTAACCAAATCACCCTGGGTCACCTGGCACGTAATGTGTATGGTTTCGACTGTTCCTGATGTACACAGGTCCCCAGGTGAGCAATGATGTGCTGTTTCCCACACATGACATGACGGGAAGCAGTCCCAGTGCTCCTAGATGGGGTTGGACACACCACCCCCCTGCTGACAGAAGCTCCCGCTCCACTGTTGCCTCCTGGAGTGGAGGGAGTGCCAGTGTGGGGGCAGACCATAGTGGACACGGGCTGATGTGGACGTAGAGGGTGGCAGGTCTTAGCATTCCCAGCAACACACACCTAAGACGATCCTTATGTGAAAGGAGCAGATGGGAAGGCAGTGCCTCCAGGTTTGGTGCCAGCCACAAGACACTGCCAGTACTCTGCAGTGGGTGGGGCACGTTTTTAGCAACATCCGTTTTAAGCATGTTTTTTGATAACCGTTTTTACAACACTCATGATCGGTCTTATGGCCAAGTTCCCTGGACATATTTTTAAGAGATATATTAGGATCATTAAAGAATTGCTATATCGTCAACATTTTATATTGTCTCCATCTGTTTATAGCATAATTGAAAATTCTATATAATAAACAGCAATTTCTTTTATATATAAACTGTATGTTTTATGTGATATTTCTCACTATACAGAGAACTTTAATTGATCATTACCTTTATAAAAAGCCACCTGAAGTGACCAAAAATAATGAAACTTGAACATTATTAGAGAAAAAAAACGAATTTATAGTGTGAAGAAAAGGGAGGAGGGGGAGGAGTACTAGAACGTGCAGTATTATGTGAAAATAAAACCAAAACGTGATAGGGTGTAGTAGATTTGAAATCTCAGTAAAGGTTCAAAAAGACGTTTTCCCAATGAATATATAGAAGTTTCCATCTGCACTGTATATTGCATCACATTCCACCTATGACTCATTTTCTAAAAAAAGAGCAACTGTAATGACCTTGGAATCTCTTCCCATACCACTACCCTCTGTAGTCATGTCAGTGAGAGCCTCTCACTCCTCCCTTGAAAGCCTTGGTGACTTTAGTGTTCTGTCTGGTGTGGACCAAGATCGTACAGTCAAATGTTCACTGTCCATGTGTTGTTGTGTGTATATGTGCTGCATTGAATCAACGATGAACATGCTGTGTCTCTCTCTCCACACGTCCCTGTGGTGTGAATGCAAACCTAAAAAAACTATGGGCAAAGCCATATTGTTGTTCAGAGGCGGCTCCAGCTTGATTTAAAATGTACAGATTTTTTGTTTAGTGTGTGATGCATTCCCCGCCCCCCCCCTCCCCTCCCCTTATTACATGGTACTGGGTATTGTGAGCGACTGTATTGGAGAAAATCCAGATGGAGGTGGTGTTTCATTTGTCTAAGACTCAAAAGCGTGCGTGTGAATCTAACAGCAGAGCATGTATTATATCAGATGGTAGTCAAGATTCCATCGTAGTCCACACATAGTGCATTACATAAACAGTAGAAAGATCAATTCCCCTTTCCCCACAAGCACTATGCCAATGTGTTCCAGCCAATCAATCGCTGGCATGATAAAGGATCAGGGACAGCATGTTAAAAGATGGAATGAATGTATATTTTGGAGTTTCATAACTTAAAAATGTACAATAACAAAAAGCCTTTTGATGGAAACTTTCAAGAGTTAACAGAGTGCCTGCATCCCCCTCCCCCTTCCCCAACACAGCTTTGGCTACAGTATCAAATCTGCCTTTTGTTGTTGCTGCCCGGCATTCCACATGATTTTTACTCTGCAGGGATGTGTACCACAGGCCAAGCCTGGCATTGCTCCATGCACGCCACTGCTCACAATCTAATCGAAAAACCCCGACAACAATTTTTTTCAAACCCCAAAACATTGCACCCCCCAAAAATGCCTGTACATTGCAAAGACGGCGCCCTTTGGGAAACCCCATTTTTTATGATTTCGCACAATAAAAAACCTGGGCCATAGCAAACTTGCAGGTAAATTATGAGTATGATTTTTCACCAAAACTTGGGCAAAAAAAAGGGGACAACAGGCCCAAAAAATAATTTGAGGGTTTTTTTTTTTCAATTTTTTTGTTTTTTGTGATACTGTCCCTTGTCGATTAAAATGACGCAGAAAAAAAGATAATAATGAGCAAAAAAGTAATTTTGAAGAAAAATTAACCCCCCCAACCCCCCCCCCCCCCCCCCCCCCCAAACCCCCCCCCCCCCCCCCCCCCCCCCCCCCCCCCAAACCCCCCAAATTTTAAAAACCCCCCCCCCCCCCCCCCCCCCCCCCCCCCCCCCCCCCCCCCCCCCCCCCAACTAAAAAGGGGCAGAATGTTGTAGACACAAAGCCTTTGCCTGTTTTTTTTCCAAGATGTTCTTTTAGAAAAGAAATGACCCCGGTTCTCTCAAATGATTTCTGCCCCCAATGGGGGGGGTTTTATTGAATGGGCAATAAAATGAAATATCGCATACAAAGGACTCTTAAAGTTTAATGTATCATACTTTGCAAAAAAACCAGTTTTTTCAACAGATTCATCCAAATGGCTACAGTGTGCACATAAAAAGCCAACAGTATTTAGTCAAGTTTAAAAAAGCATTTGATGATTATAAAAAAGGGTAACTAGAGAAAAAAGAAAAAAACACTACCAAACAAAAAAATGGCTTGCAAAAAAAGATTTCAAAGACAGCAATAAACCCCCAACACGAAACTTAACTGAATCTAAATTTCTTTTTTTCAAGGCAAGTCATGAAAAAGTCGTCTAGACAATGTCAAAAACCAAAATGGAAAAGATAATTTTGACAATTTTTAAAAAAAATCTAAAAAGGGGGGGAAAAGGGAATCCTTCAGCTGGAAAAAAATGTCCAAAAAATTCGGGCCTTAAACCCTTCTTGATGGAAAGAAATCTGGAACAAAAATTTAAAGAATTTTTCGTAAATTTTTAATTTTATGGGCAACTTCACTTTGTTGTCATTTTATGCAAATTATAAAAGTAAAAAAAACTGCCTAGGATCAAGTCCTGGACACTAATTCAAAAGCTTCCCAAAAAAGCATTTGGCAACACTAAGCTATTATTATACATAGACTAATGAAAATGAATCAAAATGCTTCCAATAAAGACCTGGCAATGTCTATGCTATTATTACTTACAGCTTAATGAAAATTATCCAGTTCATGGGGAAAAGTGTCTTCTTAATTATTGAAAATGATTGTGAACACCTTACAACATTTTTTAGGAGGAACTCAGAATATGTAGGGGAATACTGAAGAGAGGGAGATTGTATTTAAAAATAAAAATTTTGAAAAAATCGTACATAAGTTTTTTTACAGCGTGCTTCTGTTTTTTGGAAAAACATGAATAAAGTTATACAATGTCTGATTACAATTTTTATATTGCACATAAAGGTATTACTGAATGATAATCCTCAATTAGTGCAACAAAACCTGTATTTGGTACACATGTTGGTTTTAAAAAAAAGCAAGGTTCATGAAATTTATTAAGTTTTTAGTTGTTGCATTTTAAGTGAAAATGCTAAAAAAATGCAGCATGAAGGGATCCCCTTTCTTTCCAGGGAGTGATTTGGTTGCTGGAATTTAAAAATTTTTTTTATGTCTTTAGGTTTTTTTACATGATTTCCTTTTTCTTTCCCGGATGTTTTGATGGGTTATTATCACCAAAAATTGTCTGGTCTTTTAGCCCCCCTTTTTGGGACTTGGGGATTTTTGATTTCCATATGTTTTCCCTTTGGATGACGTTTTTTAAAGACTTTAAAATTTTAATCAAGGCCTCTTTTCATATTTTGCTTTTCAGTTTATATGTTAACACCTTGCTAGAGACTAAAACAAGGCCTGGTTTTTTTCTTTTCATTTTTTATGTTTCTTCAGCTTAACAGATGGGCACCAGAACACCATAAAGTGGCAAAAGAGCAAACGCACAGAAAAAAATACCCCGTAAATTGTCTCAAGTGTACATGCGTTCTCCTTTAAGGCTTTGGGGTACAGCCCTTGTGAATCTTTCCATACACGTTGTGACAGTAAGGCGGTGGCCATATAGCCGTGGTTTTGACGGCCGTGCCCCCCGGGCAAAAGGGACCAGAAAGCGGCCAAACAATCTTGCTAGATCTATTGTTTTCTTGATAAAAAAAACCCCATTCCTCCCACCACATAAAAATTAATTTTTCCCCCTAAAATCGGCAAAAAAATTATTTCTTCTACACCTAAACTTCCCCAAAACAAAACCATACCCCAATAAACAGTTTACGCAGAATTTGAACCCCCTTTCTTTTGTCACATAATCTAATCTAGCAGCACTTGGCTTTGCAAGAGTGAAGCAATTTTCAATGAAAATTTCAAGAGCCCGTTCTTTCCCTTTACCCGGGAAAAGCTGTAAAACGGACTTTTGCACAACCGGCGGAACGAGGGGTTAAAATTTTCAGGGTCGGCCCGGCTTAAAATATGACCCCACAGGGGGGGTTGTGCTGGGGAGGGGTTTTTTTTAAACTGGGCCCTTCAAAGCATGGCCGTCTTGCGCATGGGTTTACTATGGCTGCCGCCTAATGCATCAGTATTTCCTGTAGCTTGTACAGATTGTGCCTATCCTATGTTTGTAGTATTAACCCTGGTAATCGGCTTGGACAGTATCTGCTGCTGTGCATTGGTCTTGCAATTAAATTCAAATCCAGGGAACAAGCAACACAAAGCCTGTAGTTGAGTCAATGTTTCTGGCATCTAACAAATCAGTGGGAGGATTACCATCAGAAGAGGGGTTTTTTTTTGTTTTTTTTTTAATAAATTTTGTTTTGAAAGAGATAATCATTACAAAACAAGTTATTGGTGCTTGGACATTTTTCGCAACTAATGGGCAATGGGGAAAAACAACTAACACACTTTTCACCATTCTTGTGCATGGGGTTTCATTTCATTTTGGTTACAGATTGCATTTGAAGTCTGTTGAAACACTTTGAACAGTTGGGGTTGATATGCCATGGTCTGTAACCTCGTTGTTCTGGAAAATGTGCTCCACTGGTTTATTTTGAACAAAAAAAAATAAATTGTGTAACCTGGCATTCTGTGTTGACAGTGTGTGTGTGTGTCGCAGGAAAGAATTTGTTCAGAAATGTTTTCTGCAGAACCAATACATTTACAGAGAAGTCTTGCAAGTAATAATGGGAGCAACACCCACGGATGGATTCAGCTCCTTCTTTTAACATTTTATGAACATCTTGATTGACTTGGGCCGAGGTGGATAATATTGTCCCAAGCAATTAATAAAGATTATTCAAATAATCCAGATCAATTAAACAATAAAGATCAATCAAGGCTTCAAACATGAAATGAGCACTCCCACACTTCACTGAGAGAATCTACTATAACTGGATCGGAAAACAGATTTGGACCACTGGCAGCAGAAGACGACCTTACAACAGTATAACTGCAAACCACCAGGCATCACGTTGTATACATCACTTGTTATTTCTGCAGACACACTTTGGTTTGCTTTCTCTTGCAACAGAATGCTTAGCAGCACGTCCTTGGGTCTGGTTACAAGCATGTGCTGTGGACCTGCAGTTCTGACTTTCCATCTCTTGTCCTTGGAGGATGTCGATAACCTGGCTTGTGGGGGGCACCTAGCAATCCTGACCTGTCTATCTCAAGTTCTGTAGAAGTTGATGTGATGGAACTCTGACATTCTGATCCATTTCATATCCTGATAAAGTCAACAGCTGGCTTGACACAAAATTAAAATCTTGACCATAAAAAACATATACGTGCTGAGTAAGACTATGTATTAGATTAATTAGCATTCACGAAATTACAAATGAAAAAAAAAAAAATTGCATCATTCAAAAGAAAGAATACCATTTCAGAATATAATGCTGGCGTGATAGATACGACGCTTATTTCCATGCTCCCCATCACAGATAATACTGTAAACCAAATGTCCGGTGTATTGCACTATTGTGATTCTGCTTCCGACCTGAGCTTTCCAGTGAAATGTGCTAAAGGTCAAAGATCACAGATCAAGGAGTGAACTGCTCTAGCAGCCTCCATTTCTAGGAGTGCATTAGCGATTTAACCACATGTCCGTGAACTTCCGACCAACTGTCACTCTGGAATGGACGACTAAGTCCACTCCGGACAATGTGCCCAGTGTCACAGCAAAGTCGCCACAACAAAAAGCTGGCATGTTATAACTTTGTAACAACATCATGTAAACTTTATGGAGCAGACAAGAACAGGCCACAAAGGCAGATAAACATTGGACAATGCTAACTATAAAGACAAGAAGGGCCCAAATCCAGGTAAAGGTGAAAATGACATACATGAACACGTAGCATTCGTCAAGGCAGTCTGAAACTAATCCAGGTAAAGGTGAAAATAACATACATGAACATATAGCATTTGGTCAAGGCAATCTGAAACTAATCCAATAATATAGGAGAAATATCTGGGTGAACATTCCACAGCATATTAGACACACGCAACATCCGACTCCCTGCTTACCTCCATGATAAACCATCTTACGATGCACTATATTCTCCAGACAAAGGAACAACAGAAAAACCCTGTGTCTCCAGAGTGGACGAACCCCGTCACATGAATACTGGTAAGCCGACCCATGAAGCAGTCCGCAGCATTCCCATGACCCTTGTAATACATTCCCCTAGATGTAGGATCAGTCTGTGGACACATGGACCTGAATTTGATCTTCCAGACCAGAAACTTAGTTTAATACAAAAAATATCGGACTTTGTCAATGGAATTGAAAGACACTATAGCACCATGGTGTTTCCTGTCTGATCCCTCACGGTGTTGCTATGTACAAGTCACACAAAGTAAGTACAGTTCATAGGATCCCTTCCGGGAGCTGCTATGTATGATTCATGCAAAACAGCAACAGATCACAAACAAACTTATTGCCTTCAGACAGGTAACAGCTGTCCAACTGACTGTATCCTGACATTCCTTTTGTTGAACCCAATTTCTTTAAAAAACAAAAACAAACTAATGCCATACAAAATGCACACAAAAACATTGCAGACTGAAACTGCTGGCACCCAATTCATAGTCACCTCTGGTGCCAAATTTACAGTAATCTCACAACCAAGTCATCAAATTAAAACAGCAAAGCAAATATTTTCTTTAACTCTCATTCCTACTTTTCTATGAACCATTACTTCCTCTTGTTCCTAGATATCTTATAATACGAGTAATTCCCTTCATTCCTGGATTTAGAAAGAAAAAAAGAAGTGTAAAGTGAGAACTGCCACAAATGCAGTAGCAAAGCGGCCAGAATAGAGCAACGACCACTTTCCCACACTGCAGGGGCCATCTGGCATCCATTCCATTCATAATACACTATCCCTCAAGCGACCCGGTCATGACGTATACACAACATAATATAGACTATGTCTAAAAAACTGAACACAATAAATTCTACGTTTACAAAATGAACACAACAAAATACAGTTTTTCATCAAGAAACTGGGAAAACAATAAAGTCTACATAAACAAACTAAACACAACGCAAAATAGTCTACATTAATAAACTGGGAAAACAAAGCAATTTCAGTCTACTTAACAAACGAACTCGAAATAGCAAAAGTCTGTATTAAAAAACTTTACCCCCAACACAATACAATCTACATTGAACAAACTTTAACACAATACAGTTCAAAATGAACAAACTGGAAAAACCCAAAACAAAACAATCTAATCAAAAACTGAACACAATACAGTCTACATCAACAAAATGAACACAAAACAATACAGTCCCACATCAACAAACTGAACACAATTCAGTTCACCTCAAAAAACCCAACACAATACAGTCTACATCCCAAAAAACTGAACACAAAAACAATACAGTTTTACACCCAAAAAACTGAACACAATACAGTTCACATTAACAAACTGAACGCAAACACAATATAGGCTACATCAACAAACTGAACAAAAACGCACTTTCCAGTAAAATGCACTAAATACAACATGATGAACCAATACCATGGCGCAATCTTCAATTCCCACACAAGGGGCGTGGTTTGGGGCAATAAAAAGCAAAATTTTTCCATCAAAGCCAACATGCCAAGAAAGGAACAGTTTACTCTAAAAATTTCCTTCCCAAAGCACAAATTCCAAAAACCAAAAACCCCAGTTTACATCTCCAACAAGTCAACAT
>JAMYXO010009149.1:0-10039 GCA_033310375.1 Conus canariensis
AACTGAGAAAAATTGGGTTTTAGCTCAAAGAGAACCACTTAATCCAACTGAGAACCCCGGGATTCACGGAAAAGCAACAAGATGACACAAATGTACTCAACCGTTTTCAATGACACCGGGTTGGAAAAAACCTGGGGAACAAACCCAAACAAGCCCGGGGGGAAAGGATCTGTTTTCCAACAGAAATTTAAAAGAAAACTGCTCACAAATTAGGGCTAAAATTTTTGGTATCGAATATATCCCCCATGTAGTAGCCCGAGGGAGTGTGGATCCGGGGAAACAAAGCCATTCACTTGTGGTGGGGGATCTGGTTTAAAAGGGCCGGATCAATGACCCCTTTTTCCCTTTTGATCCCCTGCACTTTTCCCCGCGAGTTCTTTTTTTTGAAATGTTGTCTTTCTTTTGTCTTTCTGGGGGCGAGAGAGAGAGAGAAGAAGGAAAAGGAGAGAAAGAGAGAGAAGAGAAAAGAGAGAGAGAGAGAGGGGATTTACTAAACAGATATAAAAAAAAATTTAAATGGAAATTTTTAACGACATCACCTCGGGGATTTTTCTTCCGCCTGTTTTAAAAATCCAAATTTTAAAACAAGACAAAAAAATTTCCTCTCAGGATTGCATTCACAGTTTAAAAAATTTATAATGATGCACTGTTCCATCTGCCTCGCCCTGTCCCCCCAAAAACCTTCAAGTGTAGCACCCTTAGACGGGTGCACACAATTCAAAGAAAGTGTCACACCCCAACCCCCAAAAAATCTCTCCCTTGGTTTTGCGGGGGAAGGCAAAAGATGGTCCTCACACAATCTAAAACGTACTCGTTTTTTCCCCTTTTCTTCCCAAAATCTTTTTCTTTAAATCGCCTGGCCACTTTTACGACCCCTAAGGCTTTCCCTTTTAAAGTTTTTCAGGAATCGCACTTCCATCAGGTTAAATAAAAAACATTGATTTTCTTTCCCAACAGAAAAGAAAAATCCCTTTAAAAAATGCTCTACAAACACATCATTTTAGAGATAATTCTTCACACAGGGGCCATTTGCTTAAATCTTTGCCTCACTTCCCTCTCAATCAAAAAAGCTTTGGGCAAAAGCTTAATATGCCACTCAAAAAAATTCCAAAACCCAAAAAATATCTGAACTAGAGAAGCTATCCCTGAAGCTATCCCTTGAAAAAACACAAGTTTTTAATCCTTACAGGCATGCATGCTACAATCCCAGCACAAAAACAATTATCTACATCCCTCCCCACTTCTCCACCACTTTCACGCAGACACCGCCAGCATACCGTCGTCCCCCTCACACTTTATATTTTTTTCCGTCGCCCATGAAAATTAAAACATTTCCCACCCGGGGGAGTTTAAGTCCCATTTTCCCCCAAAAGAAATTTCTAAAAAAATTAACGGGACGAATTTTGTA
Source organism: Conus canariensis (assembly GCA_033310375.1). Lineage (NCBI taxonomy): Eukaryota > Metazoa > Mollusca > Gastropoda > Neogastropoda > Conidae > Conus > Conus canariensis. Next base: position 1,409 of record JAMYXO010009149.1, read on the forward strand.
ATAAAGATAACAACAGAAAGGAAAAAGAGACCCCCCTTTCATTTCTAAAGACAGAAAACCCACTTAATGGCCAGACACGCGACTGCATTTGAAGTTTTTTGAATGCAAAATTTGGGATCAGGGGGGGTCACAAAAAACTCCCCAAAAAAGGGCTGGGGGGGAAAATGCTAAAAGAATCTTCGATTTCCCCTTTCATGTTTTTTAAGGGGGCACTAGATAGGTCCTCCCCCCCCTTTTAAACCCCCTTTTGTCCATCACGGGGTCCACATTTCCCAGGAAAATTAAACGGGGCCAGTACTCTGCAATTTGGCCTGCCCCCCCACCTACCTTAGTATCGTTGCTCATTTTTCCTTTGTAAACTGTCAATACAGGTGATCATCTGTGCGTTCGTCGTGCTTTCGTGGGGGTGCTTTGCGCGCGCGTGCGTGCGTGCGTGCGAGTGGGGTGTGTGGGGTGGTTCCCAATCAAAACCCCGAGAAGAAACTAAAAATCTCTGAAAAAACAAAAAACCCACAAAAGAAAAGGAAACAGGAAAAATGATGCATGGGGTTAAGAAAAAAAAGGGGAAATAAGCAAATTGGAAGGAGCGAAAGGAGAGAAGCAGAGAGAGAAAGAGGGGGGAGGAGGAGAGAAAAGAGAGGGGAGAGAGAGGGAGGGGGGGAGGAGAAAGGGGAAAGGTACTGATTACAATTTTAAAAAAAGTGGGGGTGACAAAAAGACCACTGCTCCCCCATTTTTGGAGTCACCTCCCCTAAACCCCGACATTTCAACATATCCGCTGAAACACAAAACCAAACCCCTTCCCCTCAGACCTAACCCCGTCATTTTTTGTCCCCCTAGCACAGTGGGTTCTAATGTCGTTTCCCCTTGACAGAGATGCTATTAATTTTGTCCCCAACCCCCGGGGCCACAGAAAACAAAGGTTATCATTTAAAACCTGAAAAACGGGCTAATAGAGGACAAAGGTATTAATTACTCCTTGGACGGGACCAATAGGAGGGATGCTAATTTATTTGAACATCCATCCTGACGAACAAACGGCTATTATTTGAAACGCCCATCTGTGCCCAAGGGGACCCAGCTGTGCAACTGCCCTGGGGGGGAAAAATTACCATTGTACCCCCGGGCCCACTTAAAACATAGAATCCACCGGGAAAAATTTTAAATGATGGCCTTTGGAAAATCTTCAAAGCAGGGCCTCTTTGACCCCCTTTGAAAGAATCTAAAAAATCGCAAACTTTAAAAACATTAAATTTTTTTTTAAAAATTTGTATGCCTTGGAAAATCTTTTTGTAATATGAAAGGGAAAAAAAGCTTTGAACATTTAAATATTTTTATAGTCAAAAGGGGCAAATTTCTCATCTCTCGGCCCCCTTGAACCATTTTTTTTTGTGACATGGAACATTTAAGAATATTTTTAAAAAATTCCATTTTTTTTTTAATCAAAAAGGTTTAAGATCATCGCCACCCCTCATTTTTCAAACCATGTTTTTCCTTCTAAATAAAAAATTTCCCAACAAATATGTTTGCGACTTTTGACCTGCTGACACAAAGTAAAGCAGCAAAAAGGGCCGCCAACTGGCTAAATTGGGGACATAAAAATCAAATTTTCTACAGAAAAAACCCCCTTTAAATGTCAAAAAAAAAAAATAGCCCCTCCACACACATGCCAACACCTAAATTTTTCACTCCATCAGACTTTCCATAAAAAAAAAAGCCTGGGGGTAAACCTTTAACATGCCCCCCCAAAATTCACCCGTTGTCAAAATTTAAAAATTATCAAAAAATAGAACAGTCTCCCGAAGCAACCCAAAACAATAAAGCAGTGACGGATACACATGGGCATTCCCCACTCCCTAGCAAAAACTTATCTACACCTCTCCTCTTTTCCCCTCCATACTAGCGCAGACACCCTGCACAGGGCATCCCCCTTTCCCCCCCCCCCCTCCCTCCAACCCCCTTAGGTAAAATTCTTTGTTTGGTATTTTTTTTAAAATTTTTCCGGGGGGGGCCAATTAAGCCCTAGTTTTTTGCACAGTGTCCTTTTCGTACAACTAACCGGGCCCAAACCCCCGTAATATAAAGAAACCAGTAAGAGAAAAAAAGCAAACCTCGCTTACATTCCTCAAGACAGACCACTCATGCCAGACACGTCAAACCCCAACTGAAATTCGAATCCCGTTTTGGGGGTATCAGGCCTGTGACACAAATTACCCAAGGGGCCCGGGCGAAAGTGCGAAGAATCGCCGATTTGCACTTCAGTGTTTTGTTAGGGGGCGCTAGACAAGTCCTTCCCCCCTTTTTATTTTGCCCATCACGGGGTCCACACTTAAAAAAAAATAAAAATTGGCACAGAAACGGGCAATTTTTTCTGCTCCTACTTGCTATCACCCTGAAATTATTTTGCTCAGTTTTTTTTAAAAAAAATTCAGTCGGCGGTGGGCCCTTTTTTCCTTTTTGTTTTGTGTTGTTTTGCATCCCTTTTCAGGGTTGTGAGTCGTGGGGTATGTGTGTGCGTCAAAGAGAGAGTTGTGAGTATTGATGTTTTTGTTGGTTGTGTGTGTGTGTGTTTTGTGGTGTGTGTGTGTGTGTGTGTGTGACCCTTCTCTTTTTTCCCACCCTTTTTCTGCCCCACACTTCAGCATATCAACTGACCCCAAAAAGGAGACCCCCCCACCCATTTTTGGGCCCCAACCCCAGTGTTTTCCCTGTCCCTCCGACCACATACTTTCAAAATTTCTTTTCCTTGACAGAAATGCTATAATTTTGGTCTTCGGGCCCCGCCCACAAAAAACCCAACCAAATTCATTTACACCTAAAACCTCGGGCTAATAGAAAACGCGCAAATTCATAAAAAACTGGGATCACGGAAAAATAGAAGCCAACTTTTCTTTTGAAACACCCCTCCTGGACTTTTTCAGCAGACGGCCACAAACGTAGACGGGAAAGGGAAAACCACTTGAAAAAACTGACTACAAAAACCCCACTTTTGAAAACCCAACCACTTCACATAGAACCGCCAGCAAAAGTAAGAAAATGGCCACAGGCACCTTTGAGCCATCCCTTTTTTTTTGAAAGAATTTTTGACAAATTTTTCTGAAAAAGGGACAAAGGTCATCGCCCAACCCCTTGGGAAAATTGAGAGAAAAAAAACAAAATCTTTTTTTGCGACAGTGAAGGGTAAATATGTAAAACTGAAAAAACCAAGGTGCCTCCCCCCTTTCTTTGCTTTTTGAACTTTTTTTTTTTTTAAACAAGGAATGGCGAAAAAAAAAGTAAACATTTCGATTTTTTTCCCTACTAAAAAAATTTGATAAGATCACGCCACACTCACTTTTTAAATCACGTCTTTTCCCTGCAAAAGAAAAAAGAATCTGAAAAATGCTTTTTTAAACTTTTAACTTTTTGAAAACCAAGTAACAGACACAAAGGGGCGCCGGGTTTGGGTTTTAAAGGGGTGGAATAAAAAAGTCAGATGCTCCGGGTTCGAACCTCATCAAAAAATGGCCATCTTTCCTGCAAAATGTTTTTTGTTCTTGACTTTGTGGTGTCACTTTGTGTTGAGGGGGTCCCCCCCCCAAATTCTCCTGGGTGGGTTTCCCCATCCCGACGAAATTGCACTGGGGGGATTGGACGTTTAGCGTAAATTGTAACCCTTGGGACAAACACGCTATAAAAAAAGGGACGCATTCATCGACTTAGCGGGCCCAAACGGGGCGTCAACAACCATCCCTTAAAAAGGGGCAAAAAAGGACGCCCTTTTCCCTATTAAACACAATTTTAAATGATAAATGACTGATGAAATTCGACTGTAACTGAAGAACCAAGCTCCCCCTCTTTAAAAAAAGGGTAACGTTTTTAAGTTTCCCCTAGCCCAAATTTTGCCCCTATGGGCAGTGGACAAAAGATTCCTGATGTCCAGGGGAAGTCATGATAGAAGGCCAAATATTCCCTTTTCCTTCTGCCCCCTTGTTTCCTTCCCCCCCGGAATAAAATTTAGGGAACCTTTTTCTGTTGGTGCCCGAGATGGGTTTTCGAACCAGGGAAAAAAGACCTTAAAGTGGGGGTTTGAACTCCCGAGGGGGGCAACAATAGAAGGCCAAATTTAACAGACACTACAATTAAAAGGGGGATCACCGGGGTTAGCCCCAAATTCATACGTTTCAAGTTTTTATTTTGTTTTTGTGTGCAAATGCGGAATAAAGGAAAAAAAAAGTCCAAAGAAACCCAAACCCAACCCCAATGCTGAAAAAAAACAACAACAATCCCCAACCGACAAAGCGCGCCGCGCGCTGCGCGCGCACACACACACACACACACCACACACACACACACAACCCCACACACACACACACACGCAAACGCGCGCACCGTACAAAAAGGTTGCTTCTCTACTTAAAAAAAATGTATAGAAAATTTTTTGAAAAATAAGCATGAAATGTCCCCTCCCCTCAATTTCCCACCCCGTGCCCATCCCCTACCCCCCGAACAGAGAAACCGGCCCAGTTTTAATCTGCTTTAAAGAATAAAAAAAAAAAAATCCCTGCTACGCCGTTAAAAATGCAACAGAGCAAACCACCACAAAGACGGGGGACTTAACGCCTTCGAATTAAAAAAAAAAAAAAAAACACAGAGAAAACAAAAGAAAAACTCAAAACCCCTTTTAACTAAAAAAAAAAAATCCGACGGCAATTCTACAAATACAACCGCACTCCTCTGGTAGAATGTCAAGAAAAGGCAAAACAATCCTTTTCCCTTTTGCTTTCCAGTTTCTTTACCGACAGCTAATCTGCCCCCAAAGCCAGTCAACTCGTGTACTTCCCCCTTTTTTCCATTTTCAAGGGGGGAAAAAAATTTTTTCCCCCCCCCAAAAAAAAGGGGGGGGTTTTTTTTTTCCCGGGGGGTTTGGGCCAAAATTTTTTCCCCCCCCCCCCCGGGGGTTTCCTTTAGGGGGTTTTTTCCCAAAAACCGGGGGGTTTTTGGTTTTGGGGGGGTTTTTGGGGGGTTTTTTTTTTTAAATTAAAACCCCCCCGGTTCCCCTTTTTGTTTGGGCCGGGGGGTTTTTTAAATTTTTGGGGAAAAAAAAAAAAAACCCCCCCTTTTTTAAAAAAAAAAAAAAACCCCCCCAAAAAAAAAAAAACCCCCCAAAACCCCCCAAAAAAAAAAAAAAAAGGGGGGGGGGGCCCCCACAAAAAAAATGGAAAAAAATTAAAAAAAAAAAACCCCCCCAATTAAAGGGCCCCCGGGGGGCCCCCCAAAAAAAAGGGGGGGGGGGAACCCCAAAAAAAAAAAAAAAAAAAAAAAATTAAACCCCCCCCCCCCGGGGTTTAAAAAAAAAAAAAGGGGAAAAAAGGGAAAAACCCCCCAAAAAAAAAACCCCCGGGGGGGGCCCCCCCCCCCCCAAATGAAAGGGGGTTTTTTTTTTCCCCCCGGGCCCAATTTCCCCCCCCCAAAATTTTAACTTTTTTTAAGGGAAAAAAAAATTTTAAAAAACCCCAAAAATTTTTTTTGGGTTTTTTTTAAAAAAAAAAAAACCATTTCCCCCCCCCCTTTTTTAAAAAAAATTTTTTGGGAAAGGAAAAAAAAAAAAATTTTTTTTTAAAAATTTTTTGGGGAAATTTTTGGTTTTTTTCCCCCCCCCCAAAAAAAAAAAAAAATTAAATTTTAAAAAAAATTTAAAAAAATTTTTTTTTTTTCAAAAAGGGGGGGGGAAATTTTTTCCCAAAAAAATTTTTGGGGAAAAAAAAAAAAAACCCCCCCTTTGGGAAAAAATTTTTTTTTTTAAAAAAAGGGGTTTAAAACCAAAAAAAATTTTTTAAAAATTTAAATTTTAAAAAAAAAACCTTAAAAATTGGAAAAAATTTCCGGGGGGGAAAAAAAAAGGGGGGTTTTTTTTTTTTTCCCCCCTTTTTTTAAAAAAAAATTTTGGGGGGTTTTTTTTTTTTTGGGGTTTTTTCCCTTTTTTCCCCTTTTTTTGTTTTTTTTTTTTTAAAAAGGGTTAAAAAAAGGGGGGGGGGGTTTTTTGTTTGGGGTTTTCCCTTTTTTCCAAATTTTTTTTAAAAAAAATTTTCCCGGGGGGGGGGGGGAAAAATTGGGGGGGAAAAATGCAAAATTTTTTTTTCCCCCCTTTCCCAAAACCCCCCCCCCCCTTTCAGGGGCCCCGGGTTTGGGGGTTTTTTTGGGGGGTTTTGGGGGGGGGGGGGGGGGGCCCCCCCCTTTTTTTTTTTGGGGGTTTTTAATTTGGGTTTTTTTTTTTTTTTTTTTAAAAACCTAAAAAAAATTTTTTTTTTTAAAAAAAAAAAAACCCCCCAATTTTCTTTTGGGTTTTTTTTTTTAAAAAAGGGCCCCCCCCGGGCCCTTTTTTTGGGGGAAAACCCCGGGTTTTTTTTTTAAAAAAATTTTTTTTTTTGGCCCCAAGTTTTTTGGGGAAAAAAAGGGAAAAAGGGAAAAACCCCCCGGAAAAAACCCCCAAACTTTCCCAAAAAAAAAGGGGGGGGGTTTTTTTTTTTGGGGGAAAAAATCCTTTTTTTCCCCCCCCCTTTCCCTTTTCCCCCCCCTTTTTTTTTTTTCCCCCCCCCCCCCCAAAAAAATTTTTTTGTTTTGGAAAAAAACCCCCCCCCCCCCCCCCCCAAAAAAAAAAGGGGCACACAAAAAAACCGGGGGGGGGAAAACCCCCCCCCCAAACCCGCAAAAAAAAATTTTGGGAAAACCCCTTTTTGGGGGGGCCAAAAATTTTTTCCCCCCCCCCCCAAAAAAAAATTTTTAAAGGGGGTTTTTTTTCAAAAATTTTTCCAAAATTTTTTTTTTTAAAAAAAAAATTTGGGGGGGTTTTTTATCCTTTTTCCAAATTTTTTTTTTTTTTCCCTTTTTTAAAAAAATTTAAAAGGGCCCGGGGGGGGTTGGTTTCAGAAAATTTTTTTTTAAAAAATGTTGCAAAAGGGTTTTTAAAAACCCTTTTAAAAGGTTTTCCTTTTTTCCCCCCCCAAAAAAATTTTTTTAAAAGGGGTTTGGTTTAAAAAGGGGGGCCCCCCTTTTTTTTGGGGGGGGGGGGAAAAAAATTTTTTTTTTTTTTAATTTAAAGGGGGCCTTGGTTTCCTTTTTTTTTTGGGGGGGGGAAATTTGGAAAGGGGGGTTTTTTTAAAAAATTTTTTTTGGGGGAAAGGGGCCCCCTTTCCCGGGGGGGTTTTTTTGGGGGTTTTTTTTTTGGGGGGGGAAAAAATTTTTTTTTAAAAAAAAATTTTCTTTAAACCCCCCTTTTTGGGTTTTTTTTTTTCTTTTCCCCCCTTTTTTTAATTTGGGGGGAAAAAAGGGGGGCCCAAAAAAAAACCCCCCAAAAAAAACCCCCCCAAAAAACCCCCCCCCTTTTTTTTCCCCAAAAAAAACCCTTTCCCCCCCCCCCCCCCCCCCGGGGGGGTTTTTTTTTTTGGGGGTTTTTTAAAAAAAGGGGGAAAATTTTGGGGGGAAAAAGAAAAGGGGGGTTTCCCCCGGGGGTTTTTGGGGGAAATTTTGGGAAAAAAAAAGGGGGCCCAGGGGGGCCCCCGGGGGCCCCCAAAAAAAAAACCCCCCCTTTCCCCCCCAAACCCCGGGGGGCCGGAAAGGGGGGTTTTTTTTTGGGGGGGGGTTTTTTTTTTTTTGGGGGGAAAAAAGGGGGGAAATTTTTTTTTTTGGGGCCCCCCCCCAAAAAAACCGGGGGAAAAAATTAAAAAAAAAAAAAAAAGGGGGGGGTTGGGGGGGGGGGGGGAAAGGGTGGGGGGGTTTTGGGTTTGGGGGGGTTTAAAAATTTTTTTGGGGGGGGGGGGTTTTTTAAAAATTTTTTTTTTTTCCCCCCCCCTGTTTTTTTTTGGGTTTGGGGTTTTTTAAATTTTTTTGAAAAAAAGGTTTTTTTAAAATTTTTTTAAAAATTTTTTTTTTTTGGGGGGAAATTTTTAAATTTTTTTTTTTTTTTTTAAAAACCCTTTTTTTGGGGGTTTTTTTGGGGTTTTTTTTTTTTTTTTGGTTTTTTTTAAAAAAAAAAAATAAAAAATTTTTTTTTTTGGGAAAAAAAAAGGTTTAAAAGTTAAGGGGCTTTTCTTTTTTGGGGGTTAAAAGGGGGGTTTAAAAAAAAAACCCTTTTAAAAAAATTTAAAAAAAAAAAAAAGGGGGAAAAAAGGGGGGGGGCAAAAATTTTTTTTTTTAAAAAAATTTTTAAAAAAAAAAAAAAAAAGGGGGTTTCCTTTTGGGGGGGAAAAGGGCCCAAAAAAACCCCAAATTTTTAAAATTTTTTAAAAACCCGGGGGGGGGGGGGGGAAAAATTTTTTGGCCCCTTTTTGGGGGGGGTTTTAAAAAACCGGAAAAAAAAAGGGGGGGGGGGGGGGGAATTTTTTCTTTTCCCCCCGACCAAAGGAAAAATAAGGGGCCCAAAAAAGGGGGGGGGGAAAAAACCCCCCCGGGTTTGGGAAAAAAAATTTTGGGGGGGGGCCTTTGAATCCCCCCGGGGCCCCAAAAGGGGGGAAAAAAGGCCCCCTTTTTTTTTAAAATTTTTTTTTTTTAAAAAAAAAAAAAAATTTTTTTTTTTTAAACCCGAAAATTTTTTAATCCTTCCCCTTTTTTTTCCCCCCCCCCCCCCCTTTTTTTTTTTTTTTTTTTTTTTTC
>JAMYXO010009150.1:5000-10038 GCA_033310375.1 Conus canariensis
AAAATAAATCAGGGAAAACTGGAAAGAGACAGGGTTTATGTATGCTAGTGAACTGAGATACCAAAACCCGGGTCATACTTTGGGAAAAACCCCGGGTTTAACATGCTAGGAATTGAGAAAGATTAATGACTTGCTGGGGGGAATGATGCTTTTTTCAGACTATGAAAAAAAATTTTAAATTTTGGGCACACGGGAAAAAGATGCCCTTTTTGGGAGTGGGAGTGAAAAAGAAAAAATTGGGGGCCCTGAAAGGAGAAAAATGCTTTGAGAGATTATTTAAAAGGAATAGCAAGGACATAATGGAAGCAGAAAAAATGCGTTGTGTAGACCCAAAAAAGGGGCAAATGCCCTTTTCTGAAGATGACAACTGTATTAAGAAAACAAACTTTTCTGATTATAAAACTTTTGTTACGAGTTCAGCAGGGGAATGGCGATGTTTTAAAAAGTGGATGAACCCCTTAAAAAAACAGCAAAGTCCAAAACTATTGTTATTTCCCTTCCCCAACCCAAAAAAACATTAACATTTTTAAAACCTCATCTCCCAGACTTTGGGGATTCAGTGGGGAAAACTTTTATTAAAAGTCATAGTGCGACCTTGATTTACCGCTTCCCGTGAAAAAAACCGTTTTCTCTGAAACTGCTTCTTTCAGATTCAAAAGATCAATTCCATCCAACATTCCCTTTTTTCAATCAGTTCCAAACGTCGGGGAAAAAGGGGGGGGGGGGGGGGGGGGGGGGTACCTCCAAATCCTTGCATTCTTACTCAAATCTAACATATGAAACCCGGCACGGACCTTTTAACTTGTTCACCTAAAAATGTCCCCCACCTAGCCTCCGTCACTAACATTTTTGGGGTTTATAGCCCGGGACCCCCGCAGAAAGAACAAATTTTTGCCCACATTTTGTCAAAGAACTTCCAACTTTTTTGAATTTTGAAATACCCTTTTCCCGGGAACCCTGTTTTTTTTGATCCCGGGGACTTCAACTTCCATTTTAATAAGCCCCCATTGGGTACACGCCCGAGGGGTTAAAATTTTTTGATACTTTTTGGACCCAGCAGTCCCCCTGAAAAGAAATGACAACAAACAGGGTAACATGTAGAAAGGGTAGTCTACAGAGAAAAGTGATCATCTTCTCAAAACCTCAAACCCTTTACATAAACCCAGCATCGGGTCATTTTTGCTGTGAAGTGAATTAAAAATATCGTTAGGCCCCCCGTTCCAAAAAATTTTCAAAAGGGAAATTAGGAAAATTTTTTGTTATCGATATAGAGGCTTTCAAAATATCTGAGCAAGGCCATACCGACGGGCCATCGCCTGTCACTGACCTCTGCCCTCCGTCCCCTGCTTTATAACCCATGCTCCAGTGAGCAGGCGCTTGATAAACTGTTTCGCCACTGTGTCAAGGGCCCAAAACCAGTGGGTCCCAGTTTTCGGGGGCCCAAAAGCAGGAAGGGGGGGGGCTGAGAGGCGTTGGCGCGCCAGGGGCCCTGACTTGCACAGGGGAAATATAAAAAAACTGCGAAAAATTCAGTTACTGACATTTTTCTAAACAAAAACTTTTTTCCCTTTTCCCCAAAGATTTTGGGCCCCTGAAAATACGGCCAAGCAACTTTTTTAATGTCCAAATAGTCTCCTGGGAAAAAGTCACTACCCCCCCCTTCCCCCCCTTTTCCAAACTCAAGACTCCCTAAAAAATTCTTAATTTTTTTAAATGGAAAAATTGACACTATCCTGAAAAGCTAATTCTACTGCACCTGTACACCTCAATGCCCAAATTTTACGTGGACCCCCTTTTGGGCTTTTTTTAAAGTCTTTTTAGTAAAGGGTTTATGTCAAAAAACTTTTTGCGATGCAGCCCTAAATCATGTGAACTTGATGCCTTTCCCCCACTAACTTGCTCTTTCATGCATTGGTGATGTCCTACCCCATCTTACTCATGTTATCAAACCTCTTTGTCCCCTGGTCACGTTCCTGAAATTTTTTCCGGTCCCCCCGTGGTACGTCCCCTTGAACAAGAAACCCCTTTATTAATAAAAATGTTTTAAAAAAAACTATCGGGCCCGTATCAAATTTTTTCCCTTTCTACAAAATTTTTTGGAGAAATCGTTTTTTGGGAAAAAATTTCAGAACACCGAAAAGAAAACACCTTTTTAAACCTCATCAAACTGCTTACAACAAGGCCATAGTTTTTGAGACAGCCCCTCCTCCTATAGTCCCCTGACCTCCTCTGCGGGCTTTACGATGGGAATGTTTTTCCTTTTTAGCGATTTGGGGTTTAAACCCCCTGCAGCATTTTTTACACGATCGATCAAATTTTTTTTTCTCACGGCTTCAAACTTTCCCTTTTGGGTTCAAAAACACAGCTCCGACTGGGTTAACTCTTACTTGAAATGGGCGTACTCAGAAAATGGTTTTACAGGGAAATACCGGGAAGTTCTCCTCTTAAAGGGACGGGTTTCCCCAGGGTTTTTGTAAAATTGGGCCAGTCCTTTTTTATGCTGGTTAAAGCAGTTCGGGGTCTGACGTCATCATTGGGGCACGCCATGTCGCGAGACCCTTTGCTGACGATACTCAGCTTCCCCCAAGTCGGTTTTCCATTGTTTGAAACTAAACTCACTGTTTTTCTCGGACGGGGGGGCTGAAATTGCAGACCGAAGGACTGGATGACAACCAACAAACACAACTAAACAAGACAAAGGGAAAACTCATGTTCGGACAAAACAGCTTTAACCATCCTTCTCTGCCTCAACTGGCCACTATAAAAGACGTGCTGTCTTTTGTCCCCACCTCGGGCCCCGCAGCCCAGGGTCATACTTACCAATCCCTCTCCTTTGAGAAACGGTTTTTTAAAATATTTGCAAGATTGCCAAATTAAACTAAAAAAGAATCAGCCTCTGTACGAAAACCTTTTCTCTCTACAAAATGCTACAAAAAACCCCCTCTTTTTTGTGCATTTGTCTTATCTAGAATAAAATTACTCCCAACCACTTTTGGCCGGCCTTCCAAAATAAAACCCGATAGAAAGATTACAGGAATCCAAAATCATGCACCCGAGTCGTCTGGAGAGCAAGAAAACATGCTCACCTTTCGCCTCTTTTCCTTTCCCCTCTCTTCACTGGGTATTTTGTCCTCAAACTTATCTCGTACAAAAACCAACTCTCAAATTTCTTGCTCTCTTTGAAAATGGGCCTTCTTATCTCTCAGATCTCCTTAAAATCTCACCCCCCCCTCGACAACTACCCTCCTTGCTGACGACCCCCCTTTTGCGAATGACTTTGCTTTTAGGACACAAATGGTTAAAAAATCTTTTTCCTTTTTAAGCTCCAAACGACGTGGGAAAAGACTTCCCCCCTGTCCCCCAGACATTCAGATTCTATCTCTTTTTTTCAAGTCTAAACTTTAAAAACCCCTCTATTTTCTTTTTAAATTAGGGCCCAAAGCTGGGGGAAAAGGGGGGTTTTGGGGGGGGGGGAACCAAACCCAACTCATAGCCCTCTGGGGCCTTTTTTAAATGTGCGTTTGGTATGTTCTCTAATTTTATGGGATTTGTTTAAAGATTTTAACGTTATAGGGTTTAAGGTTTTTTTAAATTTGAAGGGAAAAGTTTAAAAGTCACATTGGGAGGATTTTGGATTTTGGGTTTGTTATTGTAGTAAAAGTTAATTTTTTAGTTGGGTGTAAGGTGATTATTGTAAAATTTAGAAGGGGGAAGTAGTATGGAAATTTTTTAAAGCCCAAGAGAAATTCGTTTGATTAAGCCTATAAAAGAAATCATTTTTTTTATTAAAAACTGGCCTGAAAACGCATCTCTTTGAAATCCCTTTTTGGGTTCTAAAATGCTGTCCGTGAATTTTAGTTAGGGAACAGACCCGCTGTGGGGTGTGCGTGTGCGGGGTGTGTGTGTGTGGTGTGTGTGTGGTTGGTGTGGCTTACTTGGGAAAAATAGGGGGGGGTGTGTTGGGCGCGCCCTTTCATGAACAAGTTTTTATAAAATGTCTGGCTTTTAAAATTTTTTAATTTGATATAAAATTAACAGGGTTTTTTTCCTATTGGTAATGCATGATGTGTACAATGTTTTGTTGTGTGTATATGTTAAAAGTGTTTATTGGGAAATGCCTTTTAGGAAAACACTCGGGCCAAAAGCCATCACTGTTTTCTACTTCACCTTTTCGCCTTTTCCCTTTTTTTAACTTGATATCTGGGCACATGGGTGATTTAAAATTTAAAATCACTGAAGTGGGATACACAGTTTCCCCCTCCTTTATTGAAAATTGAATTTTGCTATGCCAGGATATTATTTAAAAATCAGCTGTGGGCCCGTAAAACATTTTACTTCCCCTTTATTGTACATTGAGTGCTAGCACATGGATGATTATGTGAATGTCCGCTGAAATGCATACACATGTTTCCCCTCCTTTATTTACATTGATTGCTAAAAGCAAAATGGATGAAATTTTTGTATGTTTTTGCTAATGGGATTTTTACAGTTCACTTCCCTTGTGGACCTTAATCTGCGGGAAGCATTTAAAGATGAGGATGTTTGGGTTTTGGGAAATGCAGGACCAATGAAATTTTTACCCTTTTTTTTGAACATTGACAATGGTTCCTAGGTGAAAAGGGACTATATGAAAAATCTGTTCATTAACGTGGGGGAAGAACTCCATTGAAAGAACCCCAACGTTCCCCCAAAAAAAGGTCATTTGATGCTGGGTTTTTTTGGACTTTTCTCTAAACCTTTTCAAACCCAAAGTGTTTTCCCCTCAGACTGCTGATTGCAAAACATTTTTCAGGGTTTGTGTTGGGCCCTTTTTCTTTTACCCTCGGGCCCTGGAAAACCCCTCCTGAAATTCAAAATTGGGCCCGGGGGTGCTTAAAACTTATTGTTTTTGAATTGTGGTGGAGACTTTGTTAAAAATTCAGCGGTACAGTCCAAATAAGGTAACCCCGGCTCCTTTTGGGTTTAGAAGAGACCAAAGACATTTTGTACCTTTACATGTAAAAGACAAAAACAGAAACAGCAGGTTTTTTGGGGTGTC
>JAMYXO010009151.1:0-10037 GCA_033310375.1 Conus canariensis
TCTTTTTTTCTTCTTTTTTTTTCTTCCCTTTTTTGCTTCTTCCTTCTTTTCTTCTCTCTCTTCTTCTCGGTGTCATTTTGGTTTGATTTTGCATCCGTCTTTGTCTACTTTTTATCCCTGTGGCTCTTCTTCTGCCGCTTTGTCGTCTGTCGTCTGTCTCGTTCTCGTCTTCGTCTTCTGTCTGCTGTCTCCTTCTCTCCATTTTATACCCCTTTCCGTTGTCTGTCTGTTTTCTGTCGGGGTTTGCTCTCCTCTCTCTCTCTCTCTCTCTCTTTCCTAAAAAATTTTTTTGCTTACTTCTTGACTGCATCAATTTGATTTTCCCCTTGCTTTATTCAATTTTAAATCACTCGTTGAGATCGCCCGTTTTTGGCATTGGGAAAAAATGTGTTTTTTTCCGTTCTTTTCCCGATCAAAAAAAGCCCTCTCTTCTCTCTTCTTCTCTCTCTCTCTCTTCCCCCCCTCTCCCCCTCTCTCTCTCTTTTCTCTGAAAAAAAAAGGTTTTTTTGCTTTTTTTTTTCCCTTTTGAAAATTCTCTCTCTCTCTCTCCTCTTCTCTCTCCCCCTCTCTCCTCCTCCCCCTCTCTCTCTCTTCTTTCCTGCCCTCACCCTTCTACGTCAGCGCTCCCCCCTCGTAATGTAGAAAACTGCAAGTGTTTTCTTTCCCTCTCTTTGGTTTTTTTTTTTGGCCCTGTTCATCAAACTTAATGTTATTGTTATTGTCAATATTGACCTTCGCACTTTTTTTATTTTGGACTTGCGGTTTAAGGAATAAACACGTTAAGAAAGTAAAAAATAAAAGTTGTTTTCTCCGGCCCCCACAGACCCAAATTTAGCGCCACAGTGGTGGTTTTTGTTTTTTTGTTTTTTTGAATGGTTTTCTCAGGGGAAAGAAGACACGTGGGTGCCGGTTTTCCCTTTTTTTTCTGTAGAATTCTAGAATGGGTTTTAGCGCGTTTTGGGTTTGGTGACCTCCCCCCAAAAAATTGGGGAAAATCTCACTCGCTTATTTTGTATTCAAAAACAACAACAATTACAATAAAATGATCGATCAAATCCGCGTTGTCACATCATCATATCATCACATCATCATCATCATCTATAAACATCTCATCATTACATCGGGGTCGTTCCCGCTCTGTCTTTATCAACATCTTTTAACATATCTCATCATCAATCATCATCATCACATTTTTATTTTTATCTCATCAAAACATCATCACAACGTTCTGGAGCGCGCTGAGCGACGGGGGACGACAACGGCGGGGCGGCTCACTTAGGGGGAACGATTTAATTAGTTGAAGCAGGGGAGATTGAAAAAAATTATTAATCCGGGAAAAGATGGCTTACAGCAATTTAAAAAAGAATTGGAAGGCAAACTGTTCTTTGCTAAGGGTTTCAAAAGGGAAAATGTCAATAATCAGAAAAAGGGGAAATACAAATTGAAAAACCCCAGAAGAACCTGGGAATGTTTAAAAACGGGAGGCTTAACCTTTTTGAACGTAGTCTGCAAGGGTTTTGGTCCCCCGTACATTGCAAAGAGAGTAAAATCTTTTCTGGGGGAAAGTACAAACAAAGATCAGACGGGATTTTATCCAGTAATACATTGCATATGATTACTGCAAAATAAAAAGTTTTCCCTTTTTGCTTGTGCAGTAGTTTTAAAAAAGGGCCTTTGATTCTGCAGTTGTTCAAATGAAAAAATTTAAAAAAGAAATTTGGTTTTGGCGAGACAAACAAAAATGGGAATTACGTTTAATACGATATAAAGCGGATAAACAGACAGGGAAAATCAGTAATTTTAAAGTGGAAAGAGGCGTCGCCGGGGGTGATCCCAATTTCCCCTATGAAATTTTTTCCCTGTGCAATGAATAGAATGCAAAATCAGGGAAGACAGGACATAAATGAAAAAACACAAAAGTGTTCAATCAAAAAATCAATCAGTTTAGGGACAATACAATTTTTGCACCCAAAGGGAAAAAGTCTTATGGGAAAAAATGTATGAAACATGAAAAGTTTGAAGAATAATCAGGCTCGACTACTTTTTGAAAAGACTTTAAAGTTAAAGTTGGGAATTAAAAACAACTGTAAAACACATATTAATTCAAAAGAAAATGAAATCCCCTCATTCAAAAAATTAGGAGCGGTTTTACAAGTGAACTATTTTATGTCAGAAATTAAGCATCAACAAGCTCTTCGAATGAAACTATTCAAATAGGGTCACAAAGAATTTTGACCCCAAAAAGCGCGCTGATTCATTGATTTTTTAAAAAAAAACTTTTTTACCTCTGGAAATTTTTGGCCAAATCCACCAGAAATAAGTTAAAGAAATGCAAAAAACTATAAATTTTTTTTGGGGTCCCAAAAAAAGACAAAAAAAACGAAAATATTTCGTGAAAGGGATGAAAAAAGGGATTGTTATTCAAGACATACTTTTAGGCTCTAAAACTTTCCGGTTTGGAAAAATAAAACCCAAAGCCAAAAGATTAAAAAAATGATACATTGTTACACCCAAAATAAAAGTAATAAACTGCTTTTTTTCGAATCGTTTCGTAAAACAAATTATAATTTTTTGAACATGTTTTTAAACATATCACAATTTTTAAAAATACTCCAAGCAAAGAACAGGAATTAATCGCTGAACCTTTTATTTTTTTAAGAAAAACTTAAAAGGCTACCCAAAAATTTTTACCATCCGAAATGGGGCAGAGAAAAATATTTTTTGGTAGGAGATTTTTTAGACAGTAAGGGGGCATTTTAAGTCACAGAGACTGTCCCAAAAAAAATTTGGAAATTATTTCAACTTTTTTTAAACACACAACTTTTTTTTTTTTTTTTTTTCTGCAATCAAGAGAAGAGTGTAAAGAGGCGAAACATTTGATCGAAGAAAAAAGCAAAGGGGCCCCCAAACCACACCCTTTCGGTCATAAACAAGTGTACGAAACGGTTTGGCGATTATACCTTAAATCCCCAAGAAAAGATTGGGAAACTTTGACGTGTTCCTCTATGCTTGGGGAAAAGGGAATTAAAAAACCCCCTCGCGGACAGCTTTTTTTAAGAAAACACAGAAAATAAAAAAAATAAAATTTTAGTGCCCTTTAAATAAAATCATGCATGTAATTTTAGCAACCCCGCATTTTTTAAAAATGAAATCGTAAAAAAATGAGAGCTGTAATTTTTTGGCGAGGTGAAAGGTTCGCTATTAAATTAGTGCGGCACTCTCAATCCCTTGGGAAAGACCCCGGAAATCGCACAAAGCCAAGCAAAATTGCATTACTGCGACAACCTTTCGTTTAATAGTGAATTGATTTCTTTGGCACAGAAGACAAAAATTTAAAAAAAAAGCGTGATTGACGAATTTACTAGTTATTTTTATGACAAGATTAGGATTATTAATCTAAATCAAGTTCATGTTTTCCCAAAAAAAGAACTAGTGTAAGGTATACGAAAAAAAGGAACCAACAACTTTAAATGAACTACACTTAGCTTAAAAAAATATAGTACCCCACACGAGTCTACGTAAACGCAGTGAAATTTCCTTAAAAAAAAACCAAAAAAAAAAAAAAACCGGGACAAACACGTTACCGTTAAAACTTCAGTGTTATAATGTGGCCCCCACCCCCCAAAACCAACCAACCAAAAAAAACCTAAAATCTTTAAAAACTTTCCAAAAACACACAATCCCGGCTTACGACTCCAAACCACATACCCCCCCTTCCCCCCCGACGGTAACCGCACCCCAACACATCAAAGGAAAACGGCAGAACCGCAAAAGGGAAAAAAAAAATGAGATCTGAGAATTTTACAGCTTTTGGGCCCACATTTCCTTTTTTGGCAATGTTTTACAGAACGCGCATTTTTTACGGCTCATGTCGGAAAATTGTTTTGAACTTTTTTTTTTTTTTTTTTTTTTTTCGGGGTGGAATTTTTGTTTGAGATCATTTAAAACCTTCCCAGCAGCATTCTTATAACGGGTGGAAAGTTGCTTCGTTAAATAAAAAAAAAAAAATCAAAACAATCAGTTCCAGCACTTTTTTCTGTCCCATCAAAGGGGTTGCATGTTGAGCGAGAAATGACAGTACTTTAACAAATGGAATTTTGGTTTGAAAACTCAAAAAAACAAACGAAAAAAAAAAAAAAAAACCGGGAAAAAATGGGAATGAAACGTGTTTAGGGGTAGGGGATCTCACACGGCTAATATTCCTGCTTTCCCCCGGGGTTGAATGTTGGGATCTCTGTGGAGCGTAGACACCAAAATTGGTCTGAATCCTTAACACCCGGGAGCCCAGAGAGCACGTTACTTTTTCCCCCTTTCACATAAAACAAGCGCTTATAAAAAATTTGGAAAACCCTTTGCCGGGGCCTTTCAAAAGTTTGAAACAATTTCTCTTCAGATGACTTTAGGGGCCAAAGAATGAGAAAAACCCTTGTAAACTTGGTGTTGGGGTTTGTGTTGTGTGTGTTTTTGGTGTGTTGTGTTGTGTGTGTGTGTGCGAGCGCAGTGTATTGTATGTGTGTGGTACTTTTTTGTACGGGGGGTGTGTGTGTGTGTGTGTGTGTTGTGGTGTGTGTTGTGTTGGTGTGGTGTGTTGATTGATTCAAGAATAAAATTTTTTCAGTTCATTCAAAATCTCTGAACACAATATAGTTTTAATATAGTACAGTACATAAGTGCAGTGCAGTGCAGTGCATGTATAAGTATACAATGACTTAGGGGGAAAGAATGAGAATACTGAAAAAAACGGTGTGTAGTGTGTGCGGCGTGCGTTAGGTGTTGTGTGGTGTGTGTTTTGTGTGTGTGTGTTGTGTGTGTGTGTGTGATTTTTCTGGACTAAGAACATTTAAAAACATTTCACAATATAAGGACAAAATCCCAAAGAAAAGGGTTCCATTTGAAGCTCCCAATATCGAAAGGGGTTTGTTAACTCAGTATCATTTACCCTTTACATTAGAAACTTGCAGTTTTTTTGATGAGTTATAATTCGTAAGTAATATTTTACTCAGTCAAAAGTCAGCATTTAAAACAAAAATGAAGTTGTTTTTTTCCTTTTCACATCCCCCCCCCCAAACACCCCCTTTCACAAAAAAATAAATTCATTCTTCATAAGTTTTTTCATGCTAACAGCACCATTTCCCCGCCTTTTTCCCAAACTCACTATCCCCATAACCCCAAAGAAACCCTTTTTTATGTTTTTCCCCTAAAAAAAAATTTACAAAGAACTCCATTGAAAAAAGAGTTTTCCCCCCTTCCTTTTGTTTTCCTTTTTGGGAAAAGATCAGTGTTATCTGCTACCCAAAAAGATTTTTTTAAGTTTTGGAAAAAGACCACATTTCAAAAAATGCTGCGTAGCGCATAGGTAAGCATATCTAGCCACACATGCTTGTGACACTGAATTTTTTAAAACTATATTTGTGCAAATAAAACCAAAAAATCTTCGACTTTGCAAATTTGTCAAGGAAAGGCGAAAAAAAAATCTTAGTCAATTATGAACATTCTTTCAAAATACTTTTTGAAAGAAACTGGGGATTTCAAAAAAAATGTAAAAAAAAAAAAAGCCCATTCACAGCTTTTAACGTGAAAAAGTGAAAAGAAGCAACACAATGCTTGACCGTTCGAGCGTTTATAATTCAGCCAACACACACAGCATACCGGGGGGCGCGCGGCGCGCGCGCGCACACACACAACACACACACACACCACACACACACCACACCCACACACACACACACACACCCCCACACACCACCCCCCCAACACAACCCCACCTCTATATTTCCCTTGAGCGCGACGCACACACCTCATCATGCACCCTTGCGTGCACCACACACACACACACACACACACACACACACAACACACACACACCACACAACACACACCTACATACATGGGCGAGCACGCACCAGACAAACAGCACAAACAACACACACAAAACACCACACACACACACACACACACCACACACACCACACACACCCACCGCCCCCGCACTACATACATGGGCGAGCACGCACACAACCAAACACCCAAACAAAAGACAGACAGCAGACACACCACACAACACACACACACACACACCACCACACACACTACACCACACACACACACACACACACACACCACAACAACACACACACACCCCAGCAATATTTTTAACGACCTATGTCTTTCAAAAACTGGACGGATTTCCAAAATTTATATGGGCCACAAGCGTGCAGTTTCAATTGGTGTCGGTGAAATTTGGGGGGAAGGATATCGGGAAGGTTCCCAGATATCACAGTTTTTTTGGGGGGAATGCTTTCCCCAAAATGTACGTGAATTTGGGAAGGCCGTGAGTCTGGGAACGGGTCCTTTCAAGCTCAAGGGCGAAAGAAACGAAAAAAAGAAGGATTTTCGGATAGGTAGAAAAAATTTTTTTAGGTGAAATTGAGTTTTTTTGGCCTTCTTTCCTTTTTTTTTTCCCATTAATTTCTGGCATGATTTTCACAAAGTTCCCCTTTTCCGATTGGAAGTTCGGAAATTTGGGAACGCGTTCCCAGATATCACGGGAAAACGGGGACGCGTTCCCCGATATACGGTTCCCGAATTTTACACACCGGGACTCTCGAATGTTGGCTTTTCCCCGTTCCTTCCCCATCTGGAAGGGAAAAACAATTGAAATCCTGTCTCCCCCCCTCTCCTTCTGTCTCTGTCTGTAACTGAAAAGTATTATGTATGCCCCGTCTGTCTGTCGTCGTTTGGCTGTTCCATGGCTTAATTTTCTTAACAATAGTTTTTTTCCCTTTTCTTCGAGTCATCTGTTTAGAAAGGGGGAGTTGAAAGGGGGGGGCACGTCGATTGGGAAAATTAGTGCGGAGAAGTCGACGTATTTGGGGGGGGAAGTTTCGTGCTTTTTGATAGTCTGCGGACCAATCTTTATTTCTCCCCCCCCCCCCCCCCCCTCCTCCCCCTTTTCTTTTTTGTTTTTTTTTTTTTTTTTATCAGTTTTTCCTTTTTTTTGCCTTTCTTTTTTTCCTTTTTGCTTTTTCATTTCATTCCCCTTTTTCTCATTTTTTCTCCCTTTTTTTCTTTTTCCTTTTCCCTTCGTTTTTTTTGCTTTGTTTTTTCTTTCTTCTTACCTCCTCCCCTTTTCACATCTTTTTTTATTTTCCAACCGTCACATTGGTTCAAACCTTCTCCCTTTTCAGGTTTTTTTTTTTTCCCCCCTAATAATTCAAACTTTTCCCCTTGCTTCTTTTTTTTTTTTTTTATAACCTCCCCCATTTTTCATTTTTTTTTTTGCTTTCAAATCTTTTTTTTCTTCCTTCCCTTCATTTTTTTATTTAAAAACTTTTACCCTCCTTTTTTCTTTCTTACACCCTTTCCCTTTCGCTTCTTTCTTTTTTCACCGGGTTCTTACTTTTCTTCTTTTCTATTTTTTGTTTTCATTCTTCCTCTTTGTCTTCGTCTCTGCTGCTGTCTTCTCTCTCACTCGTTCCCCCCCCTCTCTCTCTCTCTTTGTTTTCTCTTTCTCCCCTTTTCTCATTCACACATTCAAGTATGTTCCTAACCCCTTTACCCCATCCGGGGGTACCTTTGGATGAATGAAGGCCTCGATCCTAAACCCCTTTTCTCGGGGGTTTCCATGAAAAATAACCATAAACTGCTTTAAAAAGAGTGGATCCCTTTTAAAAAATGGAAAGCCGTTGTTTGTATGTCTAAGACAACGATCTTTTTGCAGTGACTCCCAAAAGCTTTCCCTAACCCAAAAACCCGGGGGTGAGTAGAACCTGTCCGAATTCAGGGGCCAGGTTTGCCTGCCTTCCCCCCCTACCGCTACACTCAATTTATGGAGCAGTCCTAAAACAGCAGTTCAGGAGTTACCAAAGCAGATCCTGGGACAACCCTGGGAGGAACACGCAAGCTACAAAACATTTCGGGGGTGTTCATGTTCCTAGTTTGATACAACGACACGGGCGCATCATTGGGGAAATTTTGCTTCCCCTTCCTCCTTCCTCCCCCCCCTCACCCCTTCCCCCCCCGTCCTGTTTCCCCCCTCCCCCCCCCTTCTTTTTCTTTTCCCAATGCAAAAACATTGCACGTCCGGAGCCAGCATGAGGAGGCCTCCACCCTCTCCATCCCCCTCTCCTTCTTCTCATTTACTTTCATCTAACACCTCCTTTTCTCCCCTGAGGAAGACCATTCCACATCCGTCTAGTGAAGCTCCCGAACTTCTGGCATGAAGGTTTTTACCGAACTCACAGAGACATAATGTGTCGGGGGAAAATGCTTTGAGGGCACCAGGAAGCGGCCATATAAAGAGCGCAGAATTTAAAAACCCCCTTTTTTTGTCGAAGTGTCTTGTTTATGAGAAAGTGAAGACCCTGCTTGGGAACACCACTATGGCCTGAGACTTTTTGTAACAGGGTTCTGGTGTACGCCTCCTATCGTAAGTAGTTTGGATATTTTTGCTCTTCCCCCTTTTCAGTTTGGATGGCGGCCAGGTCCCTCTTATGCGGGTTCTGAAGAGGGTCTCGGTGTGGTGGCTTCCTAGGATGGACTGTAAAAGGGAAAATAAAAAAAAGGCAAAAGAAACAACAACAACGGATTACAGCTTAGCCGATTGATGTGATGAAGAACCAAAAAAACAAAATCGCCTTAATCAACGATTGGAAGCCACCTGCCATTCAGGAAGAAAAATAGGAGATTTCTAAACAGGGGCGGAAAGGGGGGCCCTCCGGGAAAAGGAAAAAGGGGGGGAAAGGGGGGGCGGAAGAAAAAAGGAAAAAAAACGATGCACCCCCTCAGTGTAAAATTAGCTGTTTGGGAAGAGAGGTGTCACGGAAAAACCCCTTCATTTTTTTTTTGAGCTGCGTCTCTTTCTTTGACCACCAAGGGCGGTTTTTCAGTTTGGGGACGGACACCCCCAGTTCCATGGGGCCCTTCGTGTGCCGCACACAGTATGTCTAATGCATAAACTTAAGTTCATTGCGTCATCCGAAAAAAGAAAACTTCCCTTCCAAGGTGCCAAATGATAGACTAAAAAAAAACAAAAAAAAAAAGGGGTTGCTAAAACCCTAAGGAAAAATAAAGAACATTTTTTCAGCTCTGCTTGTTGAGCCACGTGTAAACGGCCAGCTTCGCCTTCCGGCAAAGCGTTTTTTTTTCTTTCTTTCTTTACCTCCTGTTAGTTCGTGTGGTGGTGTGTGTTGGGTGTGTGGTGTGGTGTGTTGTGTGTTTGTGTCTTCTGTTTCTGTCTGTCTTCTTCTTCTGTCCCCAGCAGCTTGAGACTTTTGTGTTTTGGATAATAAACCAGACGGTTGTCGAAGAAGAGGGCATTAAGGACGGGAAGGGTCGGGGAAAAAGGTAGACGGGCCAAAGGTGTTGTGTCCGTCTATCCCTCCAGCCTTACTCTTTTTCTCAGCCACCGCCGTCTCCCCCCAACAGCCCTTTAGTCCAAAACAGTTCAGTCGGCGTGTCGGTTAACAGTTACCCAGATTGATACGGTCGAATACTTTGGGTACTTAGCCTATACTCCGATGCCAAAGAGATCGTATCCTGCCTCCTTCCCCCCTTTCCCCCAAACTCACGCCAAAGCTAAGTCCCTTCGGCGGACAGTTGTGGCAGGGGGAGAAGGGGGGACCTTGGGGGAGGGGGGGGGGGGGGGGGGGGGGGGGGAAGGGGGAGGGCACCTGTTCTGCGTTTTTGTGAAAGAAATGTTTTTAAAACCTGTTTTGTTGTGTTCTTGTTAATATACAATATCATTTTATAGTTAAAAAAATAATGATAATGAAATAAATAAAAATAAAAAATGAATGATGGAAAAGTTATTGTAAATTTTTTTACCAATAATCACAAAATTTTTTGGGGGGGGGGGGGGGGAGAGAAAGAAGCGGAGAGGGGTATTTGTTTCCTTTTTTAAAAATTTTATTTGATTGAAATAATACACCACTGGCAGGCAGGCATACAAACAGAAAATAAAAACAAACGCACGGCAAAACGAAACCTTTTGGGTTTCACTGCGCAAAACGAAAGACTAGAAACAAGACAACAAAAAT